>LGRX02034278.1:0-23005 GCA_001247695.2 Cymbomonas tetramitiformis | reverse complement strand
CAGGCGCCACAAACTCACCATTGCACCAATACACTGCGCCAGAGGCTCATCTGCATATAGCAGGCGCCACAAACTCACCATTGCACCAATACACTGCGCCAGAGGCTCATCTGCATATAGCAGGCATGCAAACTCACCATTGCACCAATACACTGCGCCAGAGGCTCATCTGCATATAGCAGGCGCCACAAACTCACCATTGCACCAATACACTGCGCCAGAGGCTCATCTGCATATAGCAGGCGCCACAAACTCACCATTGCACCAATACACTGCTCCTTTGTTAATGTCCGTGGTAAAGGGGAAGGGGGACTGTAAAAAGAAGCATCTGCCACTCAGCGAGTCAGCATGGCAGGCATGAATGATGCTAAATGTGTGGTGGCGGGGGAGTGTCCCGCACCAGAGAGGGTATTCTTCATTGGTCGGAAGGACGAGGTGTACACGTCAATGTCGCCAAATTCTGTCATTGCCTCCTCCTCGGTGAGGCCAACTGTAGCCACCTGTTGGCACATCACAGCTCGTCAGAGGTGCCCTGGGCTTACCCCAGATAAATCGCAGCTTGGGTCAGCAAATGTCATGACACAGCAGGGCCTATATGAGAACTGATCTTCATGTAAAAATCTTGTGAGAGGGGGGGGTCTGTATCTAGCGCTACAAGTTGAAATGCTGCCACGCGCATCGGCTGGCTCTGCGGCAATGGTGCAATATGCAACGCGCATCGGCTTCGGCAACTGATGCATCTACTGGCTCTCCGGCATTGGTGCACTGTGCAACCGATCGAGCAGGTACTAAGAGGATGCCGCGGCAAATGAAATAGGGCACACACTTTCACCTCACACTGGGCAGCAAGGACGAATCGCTAGGTGAGGCGCTGACAGGAGCCAGCGGCATCGCCAACCTAGGGGAAGGGGACGAGTCCTGTGCAAAGGCAAGCAAGCGCCCTGACCGGTCCAGTGGACACTTCACATGCATCCGAAAACCCTCCGAGCTCCCTGTGCCCACCACAGGGAAGGCGCACCTGTGGCTGCGTGAACACAGCACAGGCGACGTTGGTGTGATCCGGCTCGGTGGGAACCCCATCAAAAAGCGTCTTGGTCAGCGCCATGCCCTCCATCAGCGCCACTGGGGTGAGGTTGATGCGATCCTGGCCCAATCACATTCACCGGTGCATTGAGCGGAGTGGCAATGCGCCTGTGCCGAAGGTACGTTCGTGGAGCCCTTCGATGGCAAGCCTGCTATTCAAGCTAGCCGGGTCTCCAAATAGCTTCCTCGGAGCCGTCGCTCGCGGCATTTAACATGCTGGCCTTTGTTTTTTGCGACGGAAGAGACTCGAACTGCATTCCAACTAAAGTAAGCTCACGAGCTAAGAAACTGCGTGGACTACTTCTATCCATGGATAGCAGTGGACAGCGGTGCTCAGGGGGTGCCAAAAGCAGATGCCGTCATGAGAGAGAGAGATCATCTTCCTGCCCAACTTGCACAAATCAGCGCGGACAGCGGGCGAGCTGCAGCAAGATCTCGCAAGGGCGAAGGACAGGAAGCACTTTCGAATCCACCGGCGAAGGCCCAGATCACAAGATCACGAGATCACCCTAAGGAACTCCAATCATCGCCAGATTTTGCAGCGCCAGTGGATAAGTTGAGTTCAAATGGTGCAGCATTGAGAACCCCCGCGTCCATCTTTTCCTATCCCATCTGGCAGCGGCACATGCTGGCGACTCGATGCGGGGCGCGGGCGAGCCTCACCGTGACGTCTCCAATCGCCCAGATGCTAGGGCAAGTGGTTTGTGAGATTTCGTTCACCTGCACACGTGGCCAAAGCCTCCTCGGCACTCAACATTGCAGTCCAGGAGCTCTCCAAGTGAGTGATTGGCTGCGACTTTAAAAGAGAACATGGCAGGAAGAACATTGAGGGGACCACACCATGGTGGCTCCGCTCTTGACTAACGTTAGCGGACCACACCATGGTGGCTCAGCTGAGCCGGGGGATTCAGGGGAGCGCACCTTGATGGCTCCGCTGTCCGCCATCTCCACACCGGCCTCCTCCAGTCCGAGGTTCTTCACGTTGGGCTTCCGCCCCGTACCAAACATAACCTCATCCGCCTCCTGCTCACCTGCTAAATCCCATCCCCTGTTGCGCCATTCACCACTTGTCCCCTTGCCCTGCCAAAATTTCACCCCCATTCAGTACCCCTCCACTAGCACTGCCGGGTCCAGGGAGTGCCTACATGCAGGCGGCCAATGGGCAGGCCCTCTTTCTTTTGATGGCTCACACTTTCCGTCTTGGCGGGCAGCGCGCATCTATGGGCAGGGAGATGCTCCATGGTGTCCCGCCACCAGCCATTGGCACATCGGACGCTGCATGCGGGATTGCGCAAGCAGAGTCACAATCTACGATCCTTGGGCGCCAGGCGCGTTGGCTTGCAATGACTGTCGCTATCCACACTTGCCCAGGAGCATTGCCCCACGATGGGGTCTTCCCTCTAGAATCCACGGGCGCCCGCGCACCATCGCTTGTGATAAGCTTGAGCCCAGTGTCGGTCTTCTCAACGGCGGTCGGGGTTGCACCCGGGTGCAACACAATGCCCTTAAGCGCCAGCTGCTCCGCCAGGAAACCTCGCACCTAATTGTCGCTCCCTCCCAACCCCGAGCAGCCCCTGTCCGCTCGATTGTCCCACAAAGACGCGCGCTTTGATCAAGGTAGGTCGCCTTGAATACGCCCCGCTGAGTTATCACAGAGACACGCGCTTTGATCAAGGTAGGTCGCCTTGAATACGCCCGGCTGAGTTATCATCACACAGACACGCGCTTTGATCAAGGTGGGTCGCCTTGAATACGCCCCGCTGAGTTATCACACAGACACGCGCTTTGATCAAGGTAGGTCGCCTTGAATACGCCCGGCTGAGTTATCCTCGCAAGCGGGTGGGGAGGCGCAGGCGAGGCGCAAGCTGCTTGAATCGAGCCACGTGGAGCGAGACCTCCCAGAGGTGCAGTGATTGGGACATGCTTTTGAGCGCACCTCCTCGTCGAAGCCGCGGAGAGGCAGCGGCTGACGGTAGTACACGTGCACCTGGTACCAGGAAGCCCCACCTGAGCCCTGACCTGAATACACGAAGGCCACTTGCGCCCGTGTTCCAATCGCAGAGCACGGTGCGCAAGACGATATTGCGCAAACAGGCTCGCAGCATAGTTCATGCCTTGAGGGTAAGCGTCCCAGCTCATGTGTTAAGTCATACTCGAGCACTGGCAGTCATTGCGCTGGGGCTTTGTCCCAACAAGTAGTACACCAGCCCACACCTCTGCTAGGATCCCCGTATATCGGGCCGGGTCGTGTAAAGGTCAGGAGATAATGGGACCACCACAGCGGCGGCGTGGGCCCCGGTGACTAGGGTAGTAAGGAGGGTGGCCGGCACCTCGGCACCAAGCGCATTGAAAATACACGCGAACTCCAGAGCAATGTAGCCGCTGCCGACGATGCAGATCTTCTTCGGCATTTTGGGCAGGTCCAACGCCTCGTCACTGCACCATCGAAGGGGGGACAGGAGACTCCAAGCTCAAAGTGGGATCACGTAGAGGTAGGGGATGAGGTGCAACAGAGGATGCAAAAGCAGACTGCTTCAGGAGGAAGAAAGGGGCCAAGGTGAGGGCTGCGGGCTGCGGAGTCAGTGAAGAGAAGAAAGCAGCAAAGGTGAGGGCTGCGGGCTGCGGAGTCAGTGAAAAGAAGAAAGCGGCAAACGTGAGGGAGGCGGGCTGCGGAGTCAGTGAAAACACTCTCAGGAGAAAAACATGACGTCGCTACGCATTCATTAGGGCACCACAGGGCAAGAAACAGTTTGTCCCGCCCGTAGCGATGCACACCTGGTGATGACAAGCTCCTTCCCGGGGATATCAGGCACGAAGGCGCGACCGCCAACGGCTACCTGTGAAGGCAAAGGCCACGGAACCACTGTCAGTGTTCTCTGAGTGGACGGCAAGGTGCGCTAAGCGCTGCCAGCAGTCTGGTCTGGGAGAAAGGCAGCCAGGAGTCAGGAGTGCTGGGTCAGAGATGGGGATCGCTGGGGAAGGAGCACCAGGATGTTCTTTGCGGTGAAGCGCTTGCCGTCCACTTCCACAGTGTGTGCATCCACCACGGTTCCGCGGCCCTCCACCAGCTGCCAGCCAGCCACCCGAGTTGTCTTTTAGGTCAATCCCTTTCGGTCACAGCTGCATAGCTCAGAATATATCTCTGCAGCTGGGTTACGACTGCAGTGCACAAGCCACGGGAGAGAAGTTGTTGGTTCCGGCGGCGGCGACTGGGCGGCAGTCTGGCTGGACTCTTACGCGCAAAGGGCTGGGAGGAAGGAACAACAGGTTGAAAAGCGGTCCGGCAAGGTCGGGGAGCAGGAGGGGAGGTTTGGGGGGCAGACGCTTGGAACACTCCCCAGGCCCTGCTTTGATTTCTGCAGGAAAAAAAGGATGGAACGCAGGTGCATGACAACCAGGAGGCAGCAAGGTGGATTTCTTGAGGGCCCGGGCTGTGCACCTCAACCCCTGAGCCATCGAGGAGGCGCTTGTAGATCCCGGTCAAACGGTCCAGCTCCTTGTTCTTGCTGGCGATCAGCTTTGTCCAGTCGAAGTCGGGCTTCTCGTTCATCTGCAGCCGAATCTCCCATCCCATTTGACTATCCTCGTGTCCACCCCTTCGTGGTCCCACGGTTCACGCGCTATCGGAGTCCCTAACACACAACTCAGAATTGCTTTTTCTCCGTGTGTCTGAGCTTTAGCGCTCAAAGCTCAAAGAAGGTTTCGACAAATTTATGGGGCAAGCACAAGCACAGATGTCCTTGTGGGCGTACAGCAATATACACAGCGGAAGGAGGGAACCGGCCCGAGGATAAAATGTACGGTTTAGTGTTTACCGATGCTAGATTTGTCTGAGCACAACGCGCCGCAACGTCCAGCAGTGTCCCTTTCGGGCGAGAGAACACACCTTCCAGCCGAAGCCCTCGCTATCCTCGAAATCCTCAGCGAAGTGAGACCCGTACACAAGCAGCTTTTTCGGCACGCACCTGCAACCCACACCGCGCGTTTGCAGTCTGCTCGACGCGAGAAGCAGAAAGAGGGACGGAAAAGGCCACGGGTAACCCAGTCCGTGGCATAAGCACCAGGGGCAGCCCGTTACGGTGGCTAGGCCTCGATGCTCTTGAAGTTTTTGTGGCAAGTTTGGCTTCTAAGAGCAGAACAGTCGTGGTCTTAGCGTGGAGAGAATCCCACGAATGCGCATCACAGTACCCGCGCATGCATCGACAGCTACGAGAAAAAGTGTGCATTCGGTGGGTATATCGCTATCGAGGTTGATGGGTGGATCGGAGGGGCGGTGGCAACTCGTGAGGGGAGAGGTGTGGCTTACCCGCGGATGACGCAGGTCCCACCAACACCACCTGAAGCCGCACGTGGACGACTCAATTCATAACAGGTCAGGCTGACCGCTCGGCGCCCAAGAAAAATGACCTGAGCCGAGGATGTTTCGGACTGCGGAATGGGGCATACCCGTGGTGTCGCTGGCTTGGGTAGAGAAAGGCAGCTCGGCGACCTGCACACAGCACCATTGGTCGCCATAGTGTCGGAGTCAGCCAACGGAAGTCACAGGTTGACTATCATTTGCAGGGGGGGCGGTTATTGTAGGGAGGAGTGTACCGCGACTTTGGCGCCCTTCCCTGCGGACATACGAGAGCATCGCACGCCGCCGCTACCAGCACCGATTGTGAACAGATCGTAGTCGTACCTGTAGAATCAAGTGCAGACGCGACGCTGTAAGTTCGGACTAAGCGGCCTGTGTTTGGAGAACCTGAAATTCCTATCGAAATAATCCCAGGTGTCTTCAATCCAACTTTCTAGCTATACAACTGTCTGAAAAACGTATCCCCCGATTGTGAAAAAATGAAAAGATCTCGATAATTCGTGACATCAAGGAAACAAAGCGACAACCTCATGCGCATATTGACGTTAGTTGTACTCGAGGCAAAGTCTGCACCAAGCTGTGTTGCAGCAGCTCTCGAGAGAAGTGCACGATTACAGTGTATTTAAAGTGGCGTTGAAATCCCATTCAGCAGCCAGAACGGGTATGGACCAAGGAGGGCAAAATTGTGCAAAAGTCTCACTGGCTGATCCGTGGTATCCTACAATGCTGATGGTGAATATTGGAAAAAGAGAGATGTTTCGAGATCGGACTCACTCTTCAGAGGCTGCCACGGTGAGAGTTCGTGGCATCCCTGCGAACCAGCAAAGCCGTTATCAGCGTAAAGGTATAAGTATCGAGTGCAGTTGCGACCACGCTATTCTCAAGCCGCACGTTTTTCTTACCTGCGCGAGGCGATGCCTTGCGCACATTCTGCAGGGACCTTTGGGATCCTGCAATCACGCAGCCCCTTAGCAGCAGCGAGTCGCCGAGAGGGCGGACGTTTTGAAAGCAATGACGCACAATAGGCCAGAACAGCTGTTGTTGGAACACGCTTGTAAAAATACCTGAAAATCTGGACGAGAGGGAACGCACACCGCGGATGGCCATGGAAGGCCGCAGGGAGGCAAAGCTTGCGAGTGCTCCTTGAACCATTGTATCCTATTGAGCTGTGAGTAGCGTGCAGCAAAAGAAGAAATATGCGGTTTGAAGATGGTTTCCCTTATTTGAGAGGAGAGCACAAAATAGGAACAAAAGCAAATTGTTTTCGGTGACTCTGACTGTAACTCTAACGGGTACACTCTCTAAAACACCTGGTGCATGCGACAAACATGCAAGCCGGAACGTTTTGATGTGTAGGTTAAGGTAGCCTCAAGGATGAAGTGGACAATCCATGTGCTGACGAGTGGCACAAAATTTGTAGTTTCGGCTTAAAAGCGTCGATGAGCTCTAAGAATAATAGTGCAATAGGGCGATGTATCGACGTGGCACAAAAATGGCGGAGATTTGCTTTCACAGGTTTATCCAATATCCATCCAACCATCCCCAAATGGAAATATCGAGTGACGAGTGTATCCCACGCGCATGGGACCCATCCCATCGAGCGGTCACATCCACGTAAGACCGATGCAGCATGCAGGTATCTTTCTTCAACGCTCAAGACGTCATCGTCATCACGTCAAGACTCGAGAGAGTGAGCAGCCGCAGCCGCGCAGGAGCCCCCAAGGAAGCAAGGATGCGTTTTGGGTACGCCGGCGCGCCATATCTGGCGCCCCTGACCCATTTTGAGAGCCCACACGCCTAGCCAGCGCTGGCGGGCCATCGAACGGCCAGGAAAAATGCACGAGCCGCGCTGCCGCCGTGGCGCGCCATCGCTCCATCGTAATCGAGGCGCTCCGCCAGCGGCGCTGCCTCGTTCGCCACGCCAGCCCCACACCATCGCCACGGGCCACCCTTCGCTTGTCACGCCATGTCACGCCGCACGAGACATCAGCATCAACGAAGGCATTTTCAGGGTAGAAGGGGGTCGATTACGGACGGGGTGGGGGGGCTGCCCCTCCCACCAAACTCTCCCCACGACCCCTCTATCTCGCCAAGGGCCGGCGCGCTGGCGCCTAATTTAATCCAGGCGCCACGCCGGCGTTGGCGGCACCCCAAAAATTCAGGCGACACGCCAGCGCCGTGGCGCGCCACCACGCTGACAAAAACAGAAAAACTGCGCGCCACGCCACCGCCAACGAACGCCAAAACCCCCTTGAGTTGGTGGTCCTGTTCATCACACAATTGTCAATTACAATTCCCAACTCCAGAGGAGTTGTGGTCCTAGAGGGAAGATTCAATTCCCAACTCCAGAGGAGTTGTGGTCCTGGAGGGAACGATTTCCCAACTCCAGAGGAGTTGTGGTCCTGGAGGGAAATTTCAATTTACGAAAACAATTACTTAAGAAACCAAAGCGGCCATCGCAGCGGCGCCCCCGCCTCCTCCCCCGCGACATGGCGCCTCGTCGCCCGTTCGATTCGTTTTTTATGGGACTCCGAGGTGTCTCAAGCATGCAGTAGTGAATATTGTGAGATATATAGCTAAGACTATATATTGGGCTACGGTCAGAATGCTTTCACTTTCGGGTTTGCAAGAGTGTAAATAAAACATAAGATAGTCTCGGCTTTATGCCGGAAGCCCTAAACCTGTGACACCCGTACTGTACCGAGTACTAGTACAGCGATAACAGGAAGTGACACACGGTGTGTCGCATCCAGCACACCACCCAGGACTATTACGGAGGAAGAGTTAGGGTGGAGCAGGGTTGTCGCAGTTTGGAAACACACCATCTCAAGCGGTGGAAACAATTCTAGAGGGGGCCTGTGCTCTTGGCCAGGGAGGTCCCAAATCTCTAGCTAGTTGTGCACACCGCAGGAAGGCATCTTGGCCCAATACTGATCTAGCAAGGCTACTAGCAGCTACAAAACAACTCTAGCCACTTTGCAAGTGGTCCACAAAGCAGAGTTCACTGTAGATGTTGTTGTCGTCCATCTTAAAGTCTAGATCGAAGAAGTCAAACAAAAAGTGTCAAAGTCCAGATTGAAGTTGTCGTCGGGGTCAACGGGTCCAGAGTCCAGAAAGGCGGAGTCAGGGAAGAAGTCCATTGCGCAATTCTGATAATTGAAGTATTGCCCGCACACCACCGCCTGTGGAGTAACCTCCACGCCACAAAGTGCGGAGGCGGTGACGGTGTCGAGCAAAGCCATGCTCACACACATGAACAGAGCCGGCAGTGCTGCTGCCGTGAGAAGATTCCCAATTGACGGCGTCCGGACACCACCAACCCGTGGAGCGGGTGGCGGTGCGTCCGCATGCAATTCCTCGTCGCCCGACTCCGAGTCAGCCACGCTAGCCGAATCATGCGTGGAAGAAATGTACGGAGGCGGGGGGTTGAAGGATTGAAGTGAGACCTGCGGCTCGGGCTCGAAGAAGCCCAACTTCACAGACATGCCGTCCATAAAGGACTGCTCGAAGGGGGGCTCGTCGTCGACGAACTGCTTCGGGAAGATTAGCGCGTTCTCGTCGCTCTCGATTGTCACTTGCGGCTCAGGCTCCACGGTGTTCTCGTCGATCACGGCGGGCGCGGCCGAGCCGAAATGAACCATGGGAAAATGTTGTGGGGCCGATTCAGCACCACCGGCTACCTGCTTCAGCTCACGGAGAGCCGTGCGCGCCTCGTGCACGCGCGCAACAAGGAGAGATGGCGGAGAAGGCTTTACGCCCGCGTACTGCGCCCGAAGGCCAATGTTGATGTCGTCCGCGAAGGTGAAGGGCTCTTCGTCGTGACGAACAACGGGTTGATCCTTGATCATGTTGTCCACAAAGTCGAGCGAAGGTGGCGTCGTCCTGAGCGTCGAAGGCGGTCTGGAACGCGGAGACGATCTCGTCGTTCTCGTCGGCAGTCACCAAGTCGCACTCCGCGCATGCCATGTCGTCCGTGGGGCAATTCGCGGTGTCGTGGTAGTGTCCAGGAGGACAACGCGCGCACTCAGGGACGAAGGCGGAGGAGACCACGTGGAAGGAGATGTTGTGGGCGGAGTGCTTCTTGTAGTGGTCTTGTCGCCAAATCCCGTCGGTCTTGAGCAGGGGTAGATATCTTCCGCGGAGGTGACTCGGCCCGCATTGGGAATTTACTTCGGCCACATTTCGGCCCGTCTCGGCCCGAACCCAAAATTGCCCGCCGCAGGCGCAAAACGTTTTAATTTTAAGTATGACAATTTGTCAAAAATTGATAAAATTTTGGAAATTTATCGATTTTCCCCTCAATGCGACTCGGCCCATCCGCAACTTTTCCTTCGGCCCGCCTTCGGCCCGGGCCTCCGTGACACGGCCCCGGGCCGGCCAATCCCAGGAAGATATCTTCCCTGGTCTTGAGCGGGCTCGCGGCGAAGCGGAAGCTCTTCCGCCCGCCATAGGCTCCAACACGATTGTCGCGGCCATGGAACTTGCCGTCGTCCCTCCTGTTGCGCTCATCCCGCCAACGTGAGGGTGGGAAAGAGACACCACGCTTACCGTCACGCTGCGGGTGGCGACGGGAGGAATCCACAAAGCCCGAAAGGGGCTCGTCGCTCTTCGTGGCGGAGTCCTTGAGCGTCACGAGAGCCGAAGTGGCGGCCTCCAATTGCTTCTCGAACTCCATGATGAGGTCCCTCACGTTCACGTCACCAGAGTAAAGCAATGCCGGGGAAGTCGGAGGTGACGGTTTAGGCTGCTTCCCCCGGCCAACACCGTTCTCGCTCTCCCAAATCTCGAGGATGTGGGCGTAGATGTCCTCGAGGTCGACCTTGGCCAAGTCCACGTCGAGCCGAAGCGGTGTGGTAACCTTGTCGTACATGATGGGGTCGAGGGACGCGAGTAGCTGCTTCTTGGCCATCATGTCGTCGAGCGGACCAGAGGGCGAGTTGCGGATAGCCGTTAGGCAGGCGTCGAAGTCTTGGATTAACGGATCGGGGTCGAGGTTGGAGGCGAAGTGGATGGCACACAACTCCTCGTAGTTCCCAAGGGGTCGGAGAACTCGAGGAAGTAGCCTTTTCGTGACCTCAAGCAAAGCCCGCTTCCCATCTCGCGGGGAAGCGCGTCCAGAAGCGTCCACCCAACGCCTTGCGGGCGAGTGCGGTTTCGTTAAAGATGTCAACGTCGTAAAGAGGATGGCGTTGTAGACGTTGTTGACCTCCTTGGTGGCATCCGCCAAGTCGAAGAGGGTGTCGTTGGCGGCGTCCTTCAGCTCAAATGCCGATTGTAAAGATGTCACCAACGATGTCCATAGTACATTGCGGTCCGATTCGTCACCTCGGAATGACGCATCTTTGGAGCCAAGAGCGTCTCGAGATGTCCTCTTGATCAAATCCACGTCCCATGATGAATTCTGAACGGCCACGGCACGTGTCCGCTCAGGGGCCGTCAAATTAGCCGCCGGAGATGCAGGTGTCGGCCGATACCGCATCCCAACGTCTCGGGAAAAAATCGTGTCAAGCCGGATTCGGTTGTGAGCCCCCATGGGAGGCTGTGAGGCGCAGCGTGCGAAGAAACACTCATGATAAAAACCCTATAGGCGGGTACGTCGGGGTAAGGTGGCGATGGCGCGGAGAGGAGGAACTCGCGGAAATGGTAATGGCAAAAGCAGTCAAAAACTTCCGTAACTGTGAAATCCCGATTGTAGAAGTGTGGAAGTCGAAGTACACGTTGCGCAAGAAGTCCGCGACAAAGAGTGATCAATTCCAGTCTAAACGAAAATCCCGTGGACATCCAAAAAATCACGCAGGGTACGCTGCAGCGATAAACACAATTACTCCGTAACGACGCGTGCCTCAACCACGAGTCCTCATAGCGCAACCATCAAATGGAGCCCCCAACGCCCCACCAAGCGGAGGCGTTTAGCCAATCATGCTACCAAAAGTAGTGGAAGGTGCCTGGCGCACCATAACCTGTGAGATATATCATAGCTAAGACTATATAAGTATATATTGGGCTACGGTCAGAATGCTTTCACTTTCGGGTTTGCAAGAGTGTAAATAAAACATAAGATAGTCTCGGCTTTATGCCGGAAGCCCTAAACCTGTGACACCCGTACTGTACCGAGTACTAGTACAGATAACAGGAAGTGACACACGGTGTGTCGCATCCAGCAAATATAGCAATATACCCCAACCGGATATATTCGGAGTGAGCCTAAATAGGTTGATTGTATTCAGAATATTGAGTGTGATAAAAGATATGATACCAAAACCTATAACCTAGGCGAAAGTCCCGAACGGTACCTAACGGCATGTGACACAGCGGTGACACACACGGGCAGCGGTACCCGAGTCAGATGCTCAGATCGGACTAACGGGTCTAGTCAGGGACCTATACCGGGACTCCCGGTCAGGGCTGCCTGGGCTAATCCTAACCCACCACCTCCGATATGGAAGGAGGTGTACAGTCGTCAGTGCAAAAAATAGCAAGATAGTCAGTGGCTCTTGGCCAGTACAGATTGAGTCTACTGTGCTATTCTGATAAAGCAATTGAGCAGGCTGCCAGGGTGCTCCTAGAAACCTACATCTCAAAGCCAAAAGTAAATAAACAGAGAGCAGGAATAATGCCAAGTGAAGAAGTTGTAGTAGTTGACAGAAACATAAATCAAGAACCAGAAAAGTTGTTGAAGTCACAGGAGTTCTGCACACCACCATGTCGGTGTGCATCCAGAGTGAACTAGAGGTCAATCTACAGGGTCCCAATCCAGTCCAGCAGTAGCCTCGTAGAAGTCCATGCCGTAGTAGGATGTAAAGAAGCCAGAACCATAGTAGTGATCAACATCAAGCCGCCCGGGCTCATGCGTAAGGCCATACCATAGTAATGAGCAATGTCGAAGCCCAAATACACCTGTGCAAAGTCCTGAAAGATGTCAGGGGGCTCAGGCGGCTCAAGCGGTGGCACATCGGCAGCCACAAAGAAATCTGGAGCGGGGTAGGCACCGTCCAGCACGAGCCGGGTACGACGAGGCGGCATCTCCCACTCGAGAGCACCACCAGGCGAAGGCATCTCCGTAGCCGTTGAGGAAGCCGATGCGGCAGTAGCCGTGCTGGAGGCCGAAACCGCCGCACCCCTGCAAAAGAAATGCATAGCAAGGACAGAACCGCCACGGCTCCAATTGCCGGCATGCCAAAGCCGGAAGGTGGCACAGCGCACCCCACAGTAGGGCGGCGTGCCGTCTGTGCCACGTGCCGCTCCGCAGCCGAGGGCACCGAGATCTGCGACGCCGTGAAAGCACCTGCGGAGACCGCGAACCCAGCATCAAGGATCAAGCTGAGCCTGAACCGCCGCGATCTCGTGTGACGCCGCACACTCAATCGTGCGCGGCCACGGAGTCCGCTCCACCGGCGGGGCAGGTGCAATCGTCGCAATGCCGTAGGTCCCACCGCCTGTGGAACCCTCGTAGCCGTAGGCCGGGGCATCGAGGTCCGCTTCGCACTGCACCCCCACCGTCACCGCCGCCGCGGCAGCGGGAGCTTGCTCAGCCACACTGTGCTGAAAGGACGCACCTGCTGGATGTGACACACCGTGTGTCACTTCCTGTTATCTGTACTAGTACTCAATACAGTACGGGTGTCACAGGTTTAGGGTTTCCGGCTAAAGCCGAGACTATCTTATGTTTTATTACACTTATGAGAAACACCAAAAGTGAAAGCATTCTGATTGTAACCAAATATATAACCGTAGTTATATATCTCACAGGTTATGGTGCGCCAGGCACCTTCCACTACTTTTGGTAACATGATTGGCTAAACGCCTCCACTTGGTGGGGCGTTGGGGGCCCCATTTGATGGTTGCGCTATGAGGACTCGCGGTTAAGGCACGCGCCGTTGCGGAGTAATTGTGTATTTCGTTGCAACGTACCCTACGTAATTTTTGGATGTCCACGGGATTTTCGTTTTGACTGGAATTGATCACTCCTTGTCGCGGACTTCTTGCGCAACGTGTACTTCGACTTCCGCATTTCTACGATTGGGACTTCACAGGTACGGACGTAATCACTGTTTTTGCCATTCCCATTTCCGCGAGTCTACTCCTCTCCACGCCATCGCCACCTTACCCCGACGCTCCCACCTATAGGATTCTAATTATGAGTGTTTCTTCACGAGCTACGCCTCCCATGGGGGCTCACAACCGAATCCGGCTAGACACATTTTTTTCCCGAGACGTGGGAATGAGGGCCGACACCTGCATCTCCGGCAGCGGCTTTGACGGCCCCTGAACGGACACGTTCCGTAGCCGTCCAAAATTCATCCTGGGACGTGGATTTGATCAAGAGGACTTCCCGAGACGCTCTTGGCTCGAAGAACGCGTCATTCAAGGGTGACGAATCGGACCGCAACGTACTATGGACGTCCTTGGTGACATCTCTGCAATCTGCATTCGAGCTCAAGGACTCCGCCAACGACGCCCTCTTCGACTTGGTGGATGCCACCAAGGAGGTCAACAACGTCTACAATGCGATTCTTTTCACGACGTTGACCTCGTTGACGAAGCCACATTCGCCCGCGAGGCGTTGGGTGGACGCTTCTGGTCGTGCTTTCCCGCGGGATGGGAAGCGGGCTTTGCTGGAGATCACGAAGCGGCTGCTTCCTCGGGTTCTACGACCCCTTGGGAACTACGAGGAGTTGTGCAACATTTACTTCGACTCCAAGCTCGACCCCGATCCATTGATTCAAGATTTCGACGCCTGCTTGACCGCCATCCGCAACGCAGCCTCTGGTCCGCTCGACGACATGGTGGCCAAGAAACAGCTTCTTTCGTCCCTCGACCCCGTCATGTACGACAAGGTCATTACTCCGCTTCGTCTCGACGTGGACTTGGACTTGGCCAAAGTCGACCTCGAGGACATCTACGCCCACATCCTCGAGATTTGGGAGAGCGAGAATTCTTCTGGACGCGTGAAGCAGCTCAGACCGGCACTTTCGACTTCGCCGGCTATGCTTTACTCTGGTGACGTGAACGTGAAGAACCTCATCATGGAGTTCGAGAAACAATTGGAGTCCGCTACTTCTACACTCATGACCCTCAAGGACTCAATCACGAAGAACGACGAGCCTCTTTCTGGTTTCACTGACTCTCACCGCCACCGCCAGCAGACTGACGGTAAGCGTGAAATCGCCTTTCCGCCCTCACGTTGGCGGGATGAGCGTAACAGAAGGGACGACGGAAAATTCCATGGCCGTGACAATCGTGTCGGAGCCTATGGACGCAAGCATTACCGCTTTGCCGCGAACCCGCTCAAGGACGGCGGGAATTGGCGCCAGGACAACTACAAAAAGAACTCCGCCCACAACATCTCGTTCCACGTGGCCTCCTCCGCCTTCGTCCCTGAGTGCGCGCGTTGTCCCCTTGGACACTTCCACGACAACGCGAATTGCCCCACGGACGACATGGCATGCGCGGAGTGCGACTTGGTCACCGCCGACGAGAACGACGAGCTCGTCTCTGCGTTCCAGGCCGCCTTCGACGCCCAGGACGACGCCACCTTCGCTCAGCTTTGTGGGCGGCATGATCAACCCGTTGTTCGTCACGACGAAGAGCCCTTCACCTTCGCGGACGACATCAACATCGGCCTTCGGGCACAATACGCGGGCTTGCTCCCTTCTCAACCCTCCATCTGGAATTCGGCGTTCAGTTCTGAATGCGTAATCGACTGTTCCCCGTTCCCCCCCGTTGCGGAGCGCTCGTGTAACAAAGACGACACGTCACGATCCCGTTCATGCATCGGCCCAGAGCGGACCTGTCATCATAAATATGTAACGTTATTTTGCGTCTTCAGCGCAATCCACGAGGGAGGTTGGATCGAAACTCGAGAACCGAAACGCGAAGCGAAACCTTGCGATTCGTGTTACGAGAACAGTACAGAACGGTGAAGGAACCGTAGAATACAAGAGCTCACGGGGTTCGTTAAGCTTTCACAAACCCTCATCACCGTGTGTAAAATACTAAGATATATTAAGTGGTGAGTTTGTTGTAAAAAAAAGAGACCCTTCGTTGATATTAAATAGGGTGTCCGCGGGAGACACGGAAGCCCCTAGAGTGCGGTGCGTGGTGCTGGAGGTTCGACCCGTAAGATTCACAGGTGCGCCTCACAGGTATATGAGCGCACGTGTGCTTAAGTATGATGTTCGTAAATTTTGGATGTAATTTTTGACACCTAGAGCCGCCTGCGCATCTTCAGGGGCAGCGGTTCCGGGTGTCCCTTTCCCCAATAGGTAGCGAATTGAATGCTTTTGAAATGGGCGGCTGACGGGTGGGACACCCAAGAATGGTTGCAGTGATTTCCACTGCAACGTATTGGGAAGGTTGATGGAGGATCTGACCATAACATCCGCCTGCGCATTTCAAATGCATACAACATACAGGAGGGCGAGTAGTGTAGTTGAATAGGGGCGTAGATACTGATGGGGGCTAGGGGCTCCCACGTTACGTGATGTTTTAGTTTTTTGAAGTTGGTTTCCTGTGTCGGTTGCACGGGAATGGGCGTCACCCCATAGATTTTATGTTTTAATTACACATAGGGAACATATTTTTACTGACGGTTGCAGGACATATGTAAATTTTTACTGGAATTGTCAGAGGTGGGCATTTTTAGCTGCTAAAAAGGCCCACCTCTTAACACCTGGGGATTCGAGTTCGTGGTGACGTTCTGACGGATTGCGTTTGGTGTGGTTTTTTTGTTCGCATGTAGGAAAAAATGGTGAATAACAAAAGGAAGCGATCAGATGTGCGTGAACGTGCGAACGAAGATGTTTCCGGAGATTGTGCTGACGGTGGTGCTACTACCTCAGGTGATATGGTCCGAACCCAGTTTACTCAGATGAGTAAGCTGAGCTCAAGAGAGATCTTAACATCTTTTTTGTTTAGAGGGTTCGTCTCATGCGCGCTCGCATGTTATTTAGTAGTCGAAAGGAACAGGGAAGACCCAGAGAATAACGAGCCCCTAGATTTCTATTTTCGTGAGAATAACGCGGATAACATATTCTCTATCCGCACTGCATACGAGAGATATCTTCCAATGGGTAAATTGTTGCACGAAATGGCACACACCGAGTCACCTTGTGACCGGCTGCCTGAAACCTTTTGTGAGGCAGAGGCACTTTTACGCATCACGGGCAATAGGAATAGGGTGTGGCAATGTGCCTTGACCAAATTTCCTCGCCAAAGAATCACCCTCACCGATTTGAGCACCGTGTGCCATGACCTTAAAGAGGCAGGGACATCTCCGGAAGATGCGCGTGTTAAAGGTTGTACACCCTGGACGTCCGCTGAGAGTTGCCGGTGGTGGACTCCCATATGGATACTTGATCTTGTTAGGACTGTTTATGAAGGCACAATAGATTTAGATCCCTTCAGCGAGCGAGATTGTAACCGTGATAGGGTTAAGGCTAGGAAGTATTACTCAGAAAAAAAGGACGGTTATGCTAGGCGAAATAGGTGGTTTAAAAAGGTTTTTGCCAACCCTCCCGGTGGAACCACGGGGGGGAAGAGTAATATGGGAAGGGCTTTGAAGCGTGCGGTCAAGGAGTTTGAGGAAGGAAACGTGGAGTGTTGCATTCTTTTGCTCAAAGCCTCTGTGGGATACCAGTGGTTTGAAATGGTGTACACACTACCACACGTGTTCCTTCGGGAAAAACCGTCGTTTTTTAATCCTGAGCGACCGGAAGTGGACTCCCCTACCCTTCATGGGTATGTTGTTGTTTATGTTGGAAACAACGTCAGTGGTTTCATTAATGTTTTTAAGGACGTGGGGTTCATTCCAGGGGTAGGGGCGTCCTGGGCGTTCAACAAGTCTAGCTAGGTTTGTTTTTTCCCATATCCCCACTAGAAACCAGGTCGAGATTTCGTGCACCTATGTCTCCTACCTACGGCGGGGGGCCTCGGGGTGAGGGGTGGGGGGGTTCAGAGGCTCCGCTGGACAACCTTGTCCACTTCTTGATGTTTTCAGAGGCCTTCCAGCAGCTGAGCCCAAGCGTGCGGGATAGTTTGCATCTGAAAACCCGTCTGTCTTGCAGTGACCGGTACCACCCTCACCCTCCCTCCATTGTTCGTGTATTGTTTAAGCATGCTTGAACTCTTATATTTCATGCTTAGGCATCTCAGCATATGTAACCTTTCTGAGTATGTGTGCCTTTCAATTCAACAGAGCTTGCAACGGCTTCGAGGTTGCACTTCGTCTAGAAGTGCAAAACCGCCTCGAAGCTGATGAACGGGAGGAGGCCATATTCTTGGTAATCTTGGTCACCCTCCTAAGCTCCTACTCCTGGTTACAGGAGGGACAGTTGGCCGAGCTGGTTGGTGGCCAGGGCCCTTTTCATTGGCCGCGCCGGGAGCACGGCCCAACCATTGAGGCTCTGCTCCTCGGCATTGTGAACGTGGAGGATGCTGAGGAGGGGTCGGTGACCATCCCTGACTTCTTTGGCGCCAACCCCACCCCATATGGTTTTGGCGTGGGGCGGATTGGGTCTCGGAGCCTTTTGGAAGGATTGCTTCCCGAAGGCCATCATTACGGCACGGCAGTTGCACAAGCTTCCGGTTAGTCTCATACACAACCTCCTGTATCGGCACACTTTTCTCCTTAGCCCTTCAGCTGGTTCCCGAACCCTTGCATTTTTTCTATCGGTGCTTGAACTTTTTACTTCAGGCTAGGCTAGCGGCCCCCTCTGGTGCTTCTTTGCTTCACAGTCACCCTCCTGGCACCCCCCCTTCGTTGATTATGTCATGCACAACTACCTGCTCCATTATGCGCTTTTAGTGAATGAAACTGTGGTGGTGGTGGCATAGTTGCTGTGGAGCAACTGAGGGTGCTATGTGGATTGACACCACATGGCATCTTCAAGACGCGTGGGGTGGAAAGACGGTGGTTGACCATCCAGTCCGTCGATGTGGTGGATACTCCCAACGACGTGCAAATGTTTATTGACCTCCTTGGTAAAGGGAGCCTCCCAGCTGCCCCTTTGGGGAAACCCTTTGCGTTGGGACTCCTTTGGGGAAACGTGCCGGTGGCGCGCCTTGTGAACACCGGCATATTCCCTGAGTGTGACTATCTCCCTGCATTAAGTAAGGACCCCTCTCTCTCTCTCTCTTTCTCTTTCTCACTCACTCTGGCTTTCTGTTTATTCCATGTTTATTAGGCCTTGTTCTTATTAGAGTTGGAAACCATATCCCAACCACGACTTCCAGTTCTCACACAGACATAGCACACGCACAAAGATAGATACACACTTAAGAAATGCGTGTAGCTGTGAGTGTGCTAAGATATGTCTTAAGATATGTGTGTATCTCTGCGGGTGCTAAGATATGTGCTAAGATATGTGGGTAGCTGTGCGTGTGCTAAGATATGTGTTGACATATGCGCGTACCTGTGTGCGTGTGCTATGCTTGTGCTAGAATATATGACTAAGCGTGTGCTTGGGCTATGCCTGTGCTATAATATATGTATATATGTGCGTGTGCTAAGCTTGTGCTAGGATATGTGTTAGGATATGCGTGTACCTGGGTAGCGGGTCATTTTTGTCGCACCGATGGTCATTTTTGTCGCTGTCGCAAGAATATTCCTTTGTCACAGGCTGCGACAAAAATGACCAATAGGTCCTTTTTGTCGCAGGCTGCGACAAAAATGATAAAATGGTCATTATTGTCGCAGAAATTTATTTAAAATTGTAAAATTTTAACAAAACAAACCAGTGGGCAAACACACAGCCGACGCAACGGTTATATTCGTTAACTAATAATAACCCTACGAAAAACATCCTCGGATGTACACACAGCATGAATAGAGCATGCACACAGCAAGCGAAATGCATGATGCCGATACAAATGTTCTAATATTACAATACTTACGTTGCTTTTACTAAGACTCGAGTTGCGACAATTACAAAACGAAAGCTAGTTTTAAATCTATTACGCCTTTGTAGGCCGCTCGTCTTCGATCTCGGCCGAAAGCTCCGCGTACTACACCGAATACGAGTTCCTGCAGAAGTCGAAATCTGCGGAGTCAGTCACAGAATAAATAATAAATCATCAACGCCGGTGACTAAACCATACTTGCAACTAACAGACAGACGTGAAGAATGAAAATAACAAACGGAAGACAGGATAAAATGACACGATGACGCACGAGATCCTGCAAAAAACAGCACGCTAGTCGGCAGAAATGTTGGGAATCGAACCCAACCCGAAGGCCAAGATGCGCAACGGGCTCCAAGCATTCCCAAAACTAACGAAAGAACTGCTATTGTCGAATGAGCGTGCTGTCCTGCAACAGCAGCACTGCTGTCGCCGAAACGAAACGCATGATATCCTGCAAAATACAGCGCGCTAGTCAGCAGAGGTGTTGGGAATCGAATCCAACCAGGAGGGCAAAACGCCTAACGGGCTCCAAGCACTCCCAATGTTAAAACGAATAAGCATGCGAGTCGCCAACAACGCACGAGATCCTGCAGAAAACAGCACGCTAACCTGCAAAAATGCCGAACCTCGCGGGCAGATTGCCCAGAGCTCCAATCAATCCCGGCGTAAAACCGAAAAATAAAATAGCAAACAGTACTGAAGGAAACAACAACGAATACTAGTCAGAAAACAACAAAACACAGAAGTATGCAGGGGTTGGTCGGTGTCGGCGCCTGAGAATAATGTGTTGACGGCCGCGGAAAGAATAGTTGTTCAAGATGTGACGCTACTATCTCAGGATCGAGTGAGTACAGTATCCCCGGGGGTGTCACAGTGACGTGGCAGATCATCAATATTGTGACCAATTGGCATCCGAATTTTCTGGTGGCCGTGACGCGGACTGTGACGCAGTCGAAAAACAGTCGACTGGAGGGCTGCTGTGACACTGGATCTTCTACATCCTAGATGCTTGCGACGGTCTTGTGACACTTCTTGTGACAGCCCCGCGATTTGATTTCCGATGCAGATTTCCGATCGATCGAGCGGATTTCTGTGAATTTACTGATCGTGCGGTTTGTCGACGGTTCGATCGTTCGGTCGACAAACAGTCGACTGGAGGGCTGCTGTATCTTCGACATCCATGCGACAAACTAGATTCGGTTTCCGATGCGGATTTCATTTTTTTTATGATCGAGTGGTCGGTCGACGGTTCGATCGTTCGGTCGACAAACAGTCGAGGGAGGGCTGCTGTATCTTCTACATGCCTGCGACAAAAATTAGATTCGGTTTCCGAGTCAGATTTCATTTTGACCGATCTAGCGGTCGGTCGAAGGTCCGATCCGTCGGTCGACAGACAGTTGCGACAACCTGAAGTTTAAAATTTTGGATGACGAAAATTTTTGGGGCACCTTGACACTGTTCGAACGACGATGTCGTATTCATGTCTCCATTTATTTTCTGAAAACCTTCTTTACCCCTTTAAGGGGACGAACAGAATTCACTGTTTTTTTGAGAAGATTCTGTTCGGTGGTCTCGCGACAAAAGAATATTCTGCGACAGCGACAAAAATGACCAGTGGTGCGACAAAAAGGACCAGGTACCGTGTACCTGTGCGTGTGCTTAGATACGTGTATATTTGTGTGCGTGTGCTAAGGTATGTGCTGGAATATGTGGGTATCTGTGCGTGTGCTAAGATATGTGCTGTAATATTGTCACTTGCATATGCATTGGAGCCTTCGCCACTTGCATATACAGTGGAGCCCTTGTCACTTGCATATAGTGTTATGCGTATATCTTATATATGTATATCGGTGCGTGTGCTCAGCCTGTGCTAGGATATGTGTTAAGATATGTGTGTACCCGTACGTGTGCTGAGATATGTGTGCTGAAATATGTGGGTATCTGCGCGTGTGCTAAGATATGTGCTGAAATATGTGGGTAGCTGTGCGTGTGCTAAAATATGTGCTGGAATAAGTGGGTAGCTGTGCGTGTGCTAAGATATGTGCTAAGATATGTGGGTAGTTGTGCGTGTGCTAAGATATGTGTTAACATATGTGTATACCTATGTGCGTGTGCTATGCTTGTGCTAGAATATATGACTAAGCGTGTGCTTGTGCTATGCCTGTGCTAGAATATATGTATATATGTGCGTGCGCTAAGCTTGTGCTAGGATATTTGTTAAGATATGTGTGTACCTGTATGTGCGTGTGCTAAGATATGTGTATATCTATGTACGTGTGCTAAGATATGTGCTGGAATATGTGGGTAGCTGTGCGTGTGCAAAGATATGTGCTGAAATATTGTCACTTGCATATGCAGTGGAGCCCTTGTCACCTGCATATATAGTGGAGCCCTTGCCACTTGCATATACAGTGGAGCCCTTGCCACTTGTATATATAGTGGAGCCCTTGTCACTTGCCCACACAGTATAGCCCTTGTCACTTGCATATGCAGTGGAGCCCTTGTCACCTGCATATAGTGTTCT
This sequence comes from Cymbomonas tetramitiformis, assembly GCA_001247695.2. NCBI lineage: Eukaryota > Viridiplantae > Chlorophyta > Pyramimonadophyceae > Pyramimonadales > Pyramimonadaceae > Cymbomonas > Cymbomonas tetramitiformis. Next base: position 1,139 of record LGRX02034278.1, on the reverse strand, counting down.
GCGTATATCTTATATATGTATACCTGTGCGTGTGCTCAGCCTGTGCTAGGATATGTGTTAAGATATGTGTGTACCTGTGCGTGTGCTGAGATATGTGTGCTGAAATATGTGGGTATCTGTGCGTGTGCTAAGATATGTGCTGAAATATGTGGGTATCTGTGCGTGTGCTCAGATATGTGCTAAGATATGTGCAAATGTTTATTGACCTCCTTGGTAAAGGGAGCCTCCCAGCTGCCCCTTTGGGGAAACCCTTTGCGTTGGGACTCCTTTGGGGAAACGTGCTCGTGGCGCGCCTTGTGAACACCGGCATATTCCCTGAGTGTGACTATCTCCCTGCATTAAGTAAGCACCCCTCTCTCTCTCTCTTTCTCTTTCTCACTCACTCTCGCTTTCTGTCTATTCCATGTTTATTAGGCCTTGTTCTTATTAGAGTTGAAAACCATATCCCAACCACGACTTCCAGTTCTCACACAGACATAGCACACGCACAAAGATAGATACACACTTAAGAAATGCGTGTAGCTGTGAGTGTGCTAAGATATGTCTTAAGATATGTGTGTATCTCTGCGGGTGCTAAGATATGTGCTAAGATATGTGGGTAGCTGTGCGTGTGCTAAGATATGTGTTGACATATGCGCGTACCTGTGTGCGTGTGCTATGCTTGTGCTAGAATATATGACTAAGCGTGTGCTTGGGCTATGCCTGTGCTATAATATATGTATATATGTGCGTGTGCTAAGCTTGTGCTAGGATATGTGTTAAGATATGCGTGTACCTGTGCGTGTGCTTAGATACGTGTATATTTGTGTGCGTGTGCTAAGGTATGTGCTGGAATATGTGGGTATCTGTGCGTGTGCTAAGATATGTGCTGTAATATTGTCACTTGCATATGCAGTGGAGCCTTCGCCACTTGCATATACAGTGGAGCCCTTGTCACTTGCATATAGTGTTATGCGTATATCTTATATATGTATATATCTGTGCGTGTGCTCAGCCTGTGCTAGGATATGTGTTAAGATATGTGTGTACCCGTGCGTGTGCTGAGATATGTGTGCTGAAATATGTGGGTATCTGCGCGTGTGCTAAGATATGTGCTGAAATATGTGGGTAGCTGTGCGTGTGCTGAGATATGTGCTGAA
>LGRX02034277.1:0-12283 GCA_001247695.2 Cymbomonas tetramitiformis | reverse complement strand
GCGCCATGGAGTGCCAGAGGCGAGCCCTGTGCGCCGCGGAGTGCCAAAAGCGAGGCCCGTGCGCCGCGGAGTGCCAGAGGCGAGGCCTGTGCGCCGTGGAGTGCCAGAGGCGAGGCCTGTGCGCCGTGGAGTGCCAGAGGCGAGGCCTGTGCGCCACGGAGTGCCAGAAGCGAGGCCTGTAGGCGAGGCCTGTGCGCCGTGGAGTGCCAGAGGCGAGGCCTGTGCGCCGTGGAGTGCCAGAGGCGAGGCCTGTGCGCCGTGGAGTGCCAGAGGCGAGGCCCGTGCGCCGCGGAGTGCCAGAGGCGAGGCCTGTGCGCCGTGGGGTGCCAGAGGTAAAGCCTGTGCGCCGTGGAGTGCCAGAGACGAGGCCCATACGCCGTGGAGTGCCAGAGGCGAGACCTGTGCGCCGTGGGTGCCAGCTGCACATCCTGAGGGGTGTGCATGCGTGGGGGAAACATCCTGAGAAGTGCATGCGTGGGGCGCATCCTGAGGGTGCATGCGTGAGGGGGCATCTGAGGGGTGCATGCGTGCAGGGGGCATCCTGAGGGGAATGCATGCGTGAGGGCGCATCTGAGGGGGTGCATGCGTGGGGGCGCATCCTGAGGGGGTGCATGCGTAGGGGCATCCTGAGGGAATTGCATGCGTGAGGCGCATCCTGAGGGGGTGCATGCGTGGAAATCCTGAGGGGAATTGCATGCGTGAGGCGCATCCTGAGGGGGTGCATGCGTGAGGCGCATCTGAGGGAGTGCATGCGTAGAGTAGCATCCTGAGGAGGTGCATGCGAGGGCATCCTGAGGGGAATTGCATGCGTGGGGCGCATCTGAGGGTGCATGCGTGGGGGGCGCATCTGAGGTACATGCGTGGGGCGCATCCTGAGGGGAATTGCATGCGTGAGGGCGCATCCTGAGGGTGCATGCGGGAGGGCATCCTGAGGGGTGCATGCGTGGGGAGCATCACCTGAGGGAATTGCATGCGTGGCGCATCCTGAGGGAATTGCATGCGTGGGGGCGCATCCTGAGGAGGTGTTGCATGTGCGTAAGGCGCATCCTGAGGGTGCATGCGTAGGGGAGCGCATCCTGAAGTGCATGCGTGGGGCGCATCCTGAGGAGTACATCGTGAGGCGCATCCTGAGAAGTGCATGCGTGGGGGCGCATCCTGAGGGGGTGCATGCGTGGGGGCGCATCCTGAGGGGGTGCATGCGTGGGGGCCCAGGTCCCACTGATCCCGGGAGCAGTTGGAGACAGCGCACCTGCGACACCACGCGCGACTTCTCCAGTAGGAACGGCACCACGCTACCTCCGATCATCTTCCCGCTCGCATCGAACCCGATCTCAGTCCACTTACCTGCCATGCGCCGAGCCGGATGTTAACCGAGGGACAGAAGGCTCTGGCTCCAACCCACGCCTCTGGCACCCCCTTGACCGTACAAATGCTCAAGACATCATCCGAGCAGCACACTCGTCCTGTGCCTTGTGCGTGGCGTATTGTTGGCCCAATTCCTTTGGCACCCCGTAGCCACAGGAGACTGCACTAGGTACCCACGCCGGGGATCAAATCGTATGTGTGTGTGTATGCTTATCCTTGCGACTCCTTTGGCACCCCGTAGCCACAGGAGACTGCACTTTGTACCCACGCCGGGGATCAAAGGATTCAGCACACACTTCGGGACACCTATCCGGATTCTCCGGAGCTCACTAGTGAAGAATGGGACCCCCTAAGCCTCGCTGAGCCACCCGAGCCCCTCTGCATCTGCACCACCAGCGCACTGCCGCCTTGTGCCTGAAGCCGGTTCATCCCTGCCCCCCGATCTGCGCGACCCATATCTCCACCACCAAGCCCACGCGCAAGACCACCCCTCTGCTCCCTGAGCCTCACTGGGCCACCTGAGCCCCTCTGCGGCTGTCCTGCCGGCGCACTGCTGCTGTGTTTCTGGAGCCGGCTCACCTCCGCCAATCGAGCCACCCCTCCACCACCAAGCCCACATCCCACATCACCCCGCTGCCCCCTACAGCCTGGTCTCAAGAGAGCTTGCCCACCCACGCCACGGCCAGAATGCCCAAGTGCTGTCCCAAGGGGCTGAGAATGATAAACTGGGTTGCCCTCATCCAAACTTGCGCATCCGCCACCGACTTGCGCCTGTAAGTGTGTGTATGCTTATCCTTGCGACTCCTTTGGCACCCCGTAGCCACAGGAGACTGCAATATGTACCTCCGCCGGGGATCAAATCGTATGTGTGTGTGTGCTTATCCTTGCGACCCCTTTGGCACCTCGTAGCCACCGGAGACTGCACTATCTACCCACGCCGGGGATCAAAGGATTCAGCACACACTTCGGGACACTCATCCGGATTCTCCGGAGCTCACTAGTGAAGAATGGGACCCCCTTCTAAGTGTGTGTGTGGGTGCGTGGTATGGCCATATGCAGATGGCGTATGTGACACTCTGGTCAGAACCTTTGCCATCACAGCTCTTGCATCATGCTGTGACCCCGCTGCCATACCAACTGCTCCACCCCATAGACCCACCATTCCTCCGAAATTGCCGCCCCACGGCCCTGAACCCTGCAATCACTGTAGGTGACCACCCAGTTGCGTTTTCAACTCTAAACCCTGCATTCACCCGTCACTTCCTTCCTGCTATCCTTCCACCGCTACACGGTGCAATCACCGTTCACTGCCCCCCAGCCGCCCTCGCAGCTGAATGCTCGGAAGTTATCCGACATTGCTGTCCTTTCTGCCTTGAAAACTCGAAACCTTGCGATTCCCATCACCTAAACCCGATAGTCCCTTTACAAATTGCAATTTCGATCAAGTCGCCCCTCTGCTCAGACGAGAAGATCTTGCGGTCACAGCTCTCTATGGCCAGGGCGTGCAGCAGGACCTCAATCGCAAGTCGCTGAACTATTATGCGTCACCATCATGGAACGAAACGAATGATACAAAAAGATAGGCTCCACCATGAAAACAAAGGAGAACTGGCCAGTGGTCTTCGTGCAGCACTCAAAGGGCGGCGCACCGAAGCGGCTCGAGTTGTTGTTGCGGAGCGTCTTGGCATTCCCGAAGGCCTCCAGGAGCACATTTGCAAGCAGTAGCCGTTGCGACAAGTCCGCCTCCTGTGCAGATCCCTCAGAGCACCATGACGGCGTCACACATAGATTTGGATGCTGCACACAGCCACCAAGCCCCTGCCAGCGCAGCTATGGGCTTTGGGGAAGGCACTCAAGGGTCATCGTTGACACAATCCGGGGCAATTAGGGGGCGAATAGAGGGCAATTAGCAGTGCGAGTATTCCTCGTTGCTGATTGGGGACTGACACTTATCGGTGACACAAGCAAAGGCGGGTGGTAGTGCACTCAAGGATCCTTGGCAGCGTCAACGTTGAGGGGCGCTGCTTTGGTGGTGTCGGCTTAAAGAGTCCGTCTTAGCATAGCCAAGGAAGTGGTGGGGCAGAAAAGAGTCACTTGCAAGCGCGCCTAAGAAGTTTTCCTAGTGCACCAAAGGGTCGCTGCCTGTGCATCTAAAGGTCGAAGGATTCTTAACCATACTATGTGTGGCAGCTCACCTGAGGGCGGCCAGTAGCGCATCAAAGGGCCATAGGCAAAGCTCCCAAGTGGACGGTGAGTCGCTCACCGAAGAGTCAAATGAGACAGCTCTTCTAGCCGTGCCAACTATTCGAGAGACGTGCGAAGATTGCGTGGGCCTTCGTGAGATATGAGCGCAAAAGAGAAGGGATCTAGGGATGAGTGCACGTCTCACCTGACTCTCGCTGCAGTCGATATCGTCTCCGGCATCTGTTGCGCTGCAGTGTACTAGGTACTGCATCAAGCACTTGGCGGCCTCAGTCTTGCCAGCACCGCTGCGGGCCACACCGCACCAGGCCCGCGCCGTCATGCTGCAGCCCGAGAGTACCGCCCTCACCGAGTTACAGTATTGGAAGCCCTAGCACTCAGTGCTATGACCGGTTCCTAACGCAAACTATGGGCAGCGCGCAGCTCTCACTCGATGATATTTACCCCATCTCCCACTTCACATGTGCCACCTCCCACTGAACATGCGCCACCTCTCACTGAACATGCGCCACCTCTCACTAAACATGCGCCACCTCTCACTGAACATACGCCACCTCCCACTGAACATACGCCACCTCTCACTGAACATGCGCCACCTCTCACTGAACATGCGCCACCTCTCACTGCACATGCGCCACCTTTCACTGCACATGCGCCACCACTCACTGCCTTGACAGTACGGGCAGTGACCTTAACGCAAGCTGCTGCCTTCCATGTTCAAATGCTTAAATGTAAGTTGGGATACGTACAGTGACAGCAAAGGGGACTGTAAATATGAAACCCCGAGAGCAAGACTGCCAGTACCTGTCACCACATATGATGACCGCCTGCCCTTTGCCGGTGTCCATCATCTTGTGATATGCCCTGTATAAAATAGTGCGTTGAAAAGTCCGACAACAGCGTCAGTCCGGGATATAGAAGCACTGCCGCTCAATCGACTGAGAGTTGAGGAGCTACCGGCACGCACCTGTCGGCAAGCTTGAAAATGTGGGGCGCTTGCGAAGCACCATCTTCGGTCATGTAGCGCTCCAGTACCTGCGCAGATCCATGCTTTATACTGTCAGGACATACATGAACCTAACGAACGACGATTCTAAACGAGGGGTGAGAAGGAACACTAAAATAGGTCGCAGCATTGGAGGCTCCGCGCCTTAGCAAGCGCCGGACGAGAAAGTGAAGGGCGCCGAGGCTTGCGGGACATACAGGAAACTAGAGTGATTAGGTGTTGCGTAGATTTCCACGAAACGGAAATAATGATAGTGCCAGAAAAACATAGGGCCAAGCTTCAAGTGCAGAGTAAAGCGCACCTCTGGCGTGTAAATGGGGAGAAGCTTGAACGGGTTGAGCGTCACGAGGATATCGCCGACGCAAGTATATATCAAATCTTCAGCATATCTGAAAAACGGACAACGTGCGATAAGCAGGACGTCCTCTGAATCCCGTGCACGTGGACAAAAATGTCTTCGTGCGCAATAATGTTTGGTCGCTCAGGGGAAAGACGAGGAATATGCGACCCCAAAGGATTCTTGAGTGTGAATAGAACCATTGAAAACCCTATTGGATAGCTTTAGTCTGTTGGACTAGCGACGCGGAAACCGTTGTCGATGCTGTTGTGAAATCGGAAGGAAGTTATCGAGATGCTGCGTGATCTCTTAAGGGGCTCGCGACGATGTGTATCCACATCACCCTTAAGGTGTCAGCCACTTTGCGGGAAGTTCCGCTCAGTCAAAATCAATTGCCGGAGACTCACGTTTAAACAGAAATGAAGCATGGAGGAACATGCTTCCCGAGTGTGCGATCGCACCGTTTGCGCAAGTTTTCCAGAACGGTGCTCTCCGTAAGCTCCGGGAGCTTCACCAGATCACTCGCTGTGGATGCCATGATTAGCAAACTTAGAAAACGAACAAGGAAATGTGATATAGGAAATCCTGATTCCCTTTTATTTTTTCGTTAGGAATGCTCTTTCCCAACGAAAACGCTACCAGAAACAGGCCTGTCGGGTACGCGTCAAGGTATCGCCCAGTTCTACTACTGTAACCGGTTTGTCGAACAGGCGTCACGACCAGTGATGTCATACCTCTGACCTTTATCGTCTTGGCATGAAGTAAATACCTCTGACCTTTATCGTCTTGGCACCAAGTAAATTACCTTACTTACTACCTCTGACCTTTATAATCTTCACCCAAACCAAATTACCTACCTCTGACCTTTATAATCTTGGCACCAAGTAAATTACCTTACTTACTACCTCACGACCTTTATAATCTTCACCCAAACCAAATTACCTTACCTTACCTTACTGTACCTACCTGCGACCTTTATAATCTTCACCCAAACCAAATTACCTTACTTACTTACTACCTCTGACCTTTATAATCTTCACCCAAACCAAATTACCTTACTTAGTCAATCAGCAGCAGCAGCAGCAGCAGCAGCAGCAGCAGCAAAGCTCGAATCCCAACGGGCGACGCAGTCGAATTTTCGATCTCACGATCGCCAGACGCTAACGATGACAGTGCCACAACAGTCGCGTGTATGTACCGCGACGCCACCCGCGCGTTATGGCATGGCATGCTGGGAAGCAAAAAGCGAAGCACTGTCGCGCACATGATCCTGCGGTCATATGATGTAATGGCGATATCCATGTTAACATCGCATGGCCGACGCGATGTTCGGAAATCATACAGATTCGCTTTTACATTGCATAACAGACGCGAGGATCGAGAAATGTCAAATCATTAATGGACTGGCAGACTCGATGTTCATGTTCGGATCTCTCGAGTGCGCCACGTCGGCAACATAAATAATCCCATCCACCGTCAGATGCGCCTAGTGGAGATCTTAATTTAAGATCGACCGGGCCTAGTACCTTAGTCAATCAGCAGCAGCAGCAGCAGCAGCAGCAGCAGCAGCAGCAAAGCTCGAATCCCAACGGGCGACGCAGTCGAATGTTTCATCTCACGATCGCCAGGCGCTAACGATGACAGTGCCACTGCAGTCGCGTACATTTATCGCGACGCCACCCACGCGTTATGGCATGGCATGGTGGGAAGCAAAAGGCAAAGCACTGTCGCGCACATGATCCTGCGGTCATATGATGTAATGGCGAAAATGATTTAAACATCGCATGGCCGACGCGATGTTCGGAAATCAGATAGATTCGCTTTTACATTGCATAGGATCGAGAAATGTCAAATCATTAATGGAATGGCAGACTCGATGTTCATGTTCGGATCTCTCGAGTGCGCCACGTCGGCAAGTTAAATAATCCCATCCACCGTCAGATGCGCCTAGTGGAGATCTTAATTTAAGATCGACCGGGCCTAGTACCTTACCTTACCTTAGTCAATCAGCAGCAGCAGCAGCAGCAGCAAAGTTCGAATCCTGACGGGCGATACAGTCAAATGTTCCATCTCACGATCGCCAGACGCTAACGATGACAGTGCCACAACAGTCGCGTGTATGTACCACGACGCCACCCACGCGTTATGGCATGGCATGCTGGGAAGCAAAATGCGAAGCACTGTCGCGCACATGATCCCGCGGTCATGTGATGTAATGGCGATATCCATGTTAACATCGCATGGTAATTAATGGTGCTTACCAAAAAGATCGACGCCTAGTGGAGATCGCATATTTGTGATCGACAGCGCCTAGACCTCTGACCTTTATAATCTTCACCCAAACCAAATTACCTTACCTTACCTACCTCTGACCTTTATAATCTTGGCACCAAGTAAATTACCTTACTTACTTAGGCCCCCCCTTTTTATAGTGTAGAAGTACGTGACCCGCCCGCCCCTGTTGTACGGTACATGGCACATGTCACGCAGGATTCTGACCCCCCAGTGTTAAGAGTACGATGGAGAGTCCAGGAGAGCTCCAGAGAGGAATTTTCAAGAGAATTCTTCAGTTCTTACGGTTTGGCAGCATGGACAGCAGCGTTTTCTGAACGCAAATAATTTTGCGGATATATCGCACATTGTATGTGGTTTTGAAATGGTTTGTTTTTACACGTGCATCACACTTTGCGTGGGATCCAAGGCGATCTTTGGTCCCGAGTGGGATTCAGGCATCCGGGCATCCGGGCATCCGGGCATTCAGGCATCCGGGCATCCGGGCATCCGGGCATTCAGGCATCCGGGCATCCGGGCATTCAGGCACCCGGGCATCCGGGCATCCGGGCATTCCGCCATCCGCTAAGAATTAATGGCAACTGATGTAGTTGAACATATATGAAATGGCTCGACGGTTGTGGCGACAGCTGGACAAATCGTAGTGCATTATATATCACTCCTTGCAGTGTAAATTAATGGGGGCAAGTCCCTCCCGGAAATATTGGACCCTACTGCAATGAACATGTCATGTTGCTGCAGTAAACATGTTACCCTGCTCCATTATAAACATTTTACCTTGCCGCAGTAAACAAGTTACCCTGTTGCAGTAAATATTTAACCGTGCTGCAGGGTGCCATCGTAGTGCTGCAGGGAATATGGCATCCTGTTGCAGGGAATAAGATGGCCATGATATATATTGTAGTGAATAATACAACATTCGGCTTTAAAATGTATGATGCACAATGTACAAATATTAGAAGCCGCGGTAGCTAAAGTCATGCACTCATGCTGTATATGCCATCCTGCCACATCCTACCACCGTGTTGCAGGGAGTATGTCATTGTGCTGCAGGAAATAATACAGGCACAATATATCCCGATGTGAAAAATACAGCATGCTGCTGAAAATTGTATCCTGCTGAATGTACAAATAATTTAAGTTGCGGTAGGTAGAGGCATGCTGAATATCAATATGCCATCCTGCCGTATATCGGATCCTGCGATTTTCGGAGCGCTGCCTCCCGGCATATGGGGGTCGCGGATTGCGGGGGGGGGTTCCTGCCCCTCCCTCCATACTTTTTCCCTCTCCCCTCGCCTCCTCTAGTTTTTTCTTCTTTCTTTCTTCGTTTCTTTCCCCTTTCCCCTTTCCCTTTTCCTCTCCCATTTTCCTCTTCCTCCTTTCTCACGCTATTTCACTTCACCCGCGCTACAATTCATGAATCCGCAATATTTCGTATCACCACAACATTTCGATATGATATCATATTGCTGATGTGAGATGAGACTTTCAGCCCCCCCCATAAGGTGGGGGGCAGTCACACTCTCTCTGATCACCCCTTGACCCGAGGTGCCACGTCAGCTTGCTTCCGCCAGTTCGTTCCGCGATAATAAAACCCCAAAGTTATTTTATTATCTCATCTTAGTCTGCAGTGTATCACGGTGTCACACCCTGTAAGTGCTTCCACCAGCCTAATATACAGTATATATCATATATTAGCCTTTTCTGTCAATTGCCACCGCGTGATCCGCTCATATCGTCACCATGGAGGGGCGGTGCTTGGAGGGCGGTGCTTGGAAGGGGGTGCTTGCGGAAGCCTTGGAGTGGTGCTTGGAAAGGGGTGCTTGCCCGCTCCCAAGGCCCCAATATAGGTGCGTCCATGCCTTCCGTATGGGGCTAAGTGTTACGCCCAGTGTTAACGATTCCCACTATTAAAACCCGCCCGCCCGCCTGTGTTGTACGCCGGAATTGTCACGTACTTCTACACTGTAAAAAGGGGCGCCCTTACTTACTTACATAGTCAATCAGCAGCAGCAGCAGCAGCAGCAGCAGCAGCAGCAGCAGCAGCAAAGCTCGAATCCCAACGGGCGATACAGTCGAATTTTCGATCGCACGATCGCCAGGCGCTAACGATGACAGTGCCACTGCAGTCGCGTGTATGTACCGCGACGCCACCCACGCGTTATGGCATGGCATGCTGGGAAGCAAAAAGCGAAGCACTGTCGCGCACATGATCCTGCGGTCATATGATGTAATGGCGAAAATGATTTAAACATCGCATGGCCGACGCGATGTTCGGAAATCAGATAGATTCGCTTTTACATTGCATAGCAGACGCGAGGATCGAGAAAATGTCAAATCATTAATGGAATGGCAGACTCGATGTTCATGTTCGGATCTCTCGAGTGCGCCACGTCGGCAAGATAAATAATCCCATCCACCGTCAGATGCGCCTAGTGGAGATCTTAATTTAAGATCGACCGGGCCTAGTACCTTAGTCAATCAGCAGCAGCAGCAGCAGCAGCAGCAGCAGCAGCAGCAGCAGCAGCAGCAGCAGCAGCAGCAGCAGCAGCAGCAGCAGCAGCAAAGCTCGAATCCCAACGGGCGATACAGTCGAATGTTTCATCTCACGATCGCCAGGCGCTAACGATGACAGTGCCACTGTAGTCGCGTACATTTATAGCGACGCCACCCACGCGTTATGGCATGGCATGCTGGGAAGCAAAAGGCAAAGCACTGTCGCGCACATGATCCTACGGTCAGATAGTGTAATGGCGAAAATGATTTAAACATCGCATGGCCGACGCGATGTTCGGAAATCAGATAGATTCGCTTTTACATTGCATAGCAGACGCGAGGATCGAGAAATTTCAAATCATTAATGGAATGGCAGACTCGATGTTCATGTTCGGATCTCTCGAGTGCGCCACGTCGGCAAGATAAATAATCCCATCGACCGTCAGATGCGCCTAGTGGAGATCTTAATTTAAGATCGACCGGGCCTAGTACCTTAGTCAATCAGCAGCAGCAGCAGCAGCAGCAGCAGCAAAGCTCGAATCCCAACGGGCGATACAGTCGAATGTTCGATCTCACGATCGCCAGACGCTAACGATGACAGTGCCACAACAGTCGCGTGTATGTACCACGACGCCACCCACGCGTTATGGCATGGCATGCTGGGAAGCAAAAAGCAAAGCACTGCTGCGCACATGATCCTGCGGTCATATGATGTAATGGCGATATCCATGTTAACATCGCATGGTAATTAATCGTGCTGTCCAAAAAGATCGACGCCTAGTGGAGATCGCATATTTGTGATCGACAGCGCCTAGTACTTACCTTAGTCAATCAGCAGCAGCAGCAGCAGCAGCAAAGCTCGAATCCCAACGGGCGATACAGTCGAATGATTCATCTCACGATCGCCAGGCGCTAACGATGACAGTGCCACTGCAGTCGCGTACATTTATCGCGACGCCACCCACGCGTTATGGCATGGCATGCTGGGAAGCAAAAGGCAAAGCACTGTCGCGCACATGATCCTGCGGTCATATGATGTAATGGCGAAAATGATTTAAACATCGCATGGCCGACGCGATGTTCGGAAATCAGATAGATTCGCTTTTCCATTGCATAGCAGACGCGAGGATCGAGAAATGTCAAATCATTAATGGAATGGCAGACTCGATGTTCATGTTCGGATCTCTCGAGTGCGCCACGTCGGCAAGATAAATAATCCCATCCACCGTCAGATGCGCCTAGTGGAGATCTTAATTTAAGATCGACCGGGCCTAGTACTTAGTCAATCAGCAGCAGCAGCAGCAGCAGCAGCAAAGCTCGAATCCCAACGGGCGACGCAGTCGAATTTTCGATCTCACGATCGCCAGACGCTAACGATGACACTGCCACTGCAGTCGCGTGTATGTACCGCGACGCCACCCACGCGTTATGGCATGGCATGCTGGGAAGCAAAAAGCAAAGCACTGTCGCGCACCTGATCTTACGGTCAGATAGTGTAATGGCGAAAATGATTTAAACATCGTATGGCCGACGCGATGTTCCGGAATCAGATAGATTCGCTTTTACATCGCATAGCAGACGCGAGGTCCGAGAAATGTCAAATCATTAATGGAATGGCACACTCGATGTTCATGTTCGGATCTCTCGAGTGTGCCACGTCGGCAAGATAAATAATCCCATTGACCGTCAGATGCGCCTAGTGGAGATCTTAATTTAAGATCGACCGGGCCTAGTACCTTAGTCAATCAGCAGCAGCAGCAGCAGCAGCAGCAGCAGCAGCAGCAAAGCTCGAATCCCAACGGGCGATACAGTCGAATGTTCCATCTCACGATCGCCAGACGCTAATGATGACAATGCCACAACAGTCGCGTCAAGGTACCACGACGCCACCCGCGCGTCATGGCATGGCATGCTGGGAAGCAAAAAGCGAAGCACTGTCGCGCACATGATCCTGCGGTCATATGATGTAATGGCGATATCCATGTTAACATCGCATGGTAATTAATGGTGCTGTCCAAAAAGATCGACGCCTAGTGGAGATCGCATACGCAGAATCACCCACCTATAAGAAAACCGTAAATTCCAGGTCAGCCAGCTTTTCTCATCAACTTGGGTACCCCCCGCCCCCCTGGCCAGCGCCAGCGTCCTATGGAATCTGCTAAGAATAGTGACCGCGATCTTTTAAGCCAGCCAGCATATTCCATAGCCATCCACGTGCCATCCGTACATAGCCAGCCACATTTCTTAAAATTTTCAAAACCTAGAAAATGGACCCTGAGAGTCGTGCACAGTTGAAAGAATTAAAGCAGGACTTAGCCTTTCTGGGTGAATGTATAATGTTGTAGTGTCGTATGAACCTAAGCATCATATTGCACTGTGCCTTGATTTTTGCAGAGTTTTATTAAAAAATCTGATAAAAATAGCATTTGCCTACACCATTTTGGTAAAATTTCCAGCCTAGATTTCTTAATATATATGAAGTGCATGAAATGCCCCTTAAGATAGGGCAGCCAACACCATATTTCTTATTTCAGGGTGCTTCCATAACAAAAAAAGTCCAGCCAGCTTTTCTCATCAACTTGGGT
>LGRX02034276.1:28528-83376 GCA_001247695.2 Cymbomonas tetramitiformis | reverse complement strand
TGTCTATAGTTGTGACAGCTGTCGCGATTATGAACAGCGCTGTGTCGTGGCGGGTGTCAGGGTGGCCAGGCTGCTGAGGTTCCGGGTGTGAGGGTTGGCGGAGTTAGGGCGCGCGGGCTGTTACGGGGGAAAATTTTTGTATATATCCCCCCCCCAGCTGAGGGCGTATTGGGCAGGGAGCCTTCTGCTGGTTGGGACGGGGAGAGTGCGATGTGTTCGTCAGGGTGGGGAGCTGATGTGGCGGAGTGTGGGGTGGGCTGGCTGCGGCTGGTCGTGTGGAGTTGGGTGAGCGGCTGCGGCAGGGGGCGCGCTGATCTCGAAGTTCAGTAGGCCGTTGCTCTGGGGATGGGATTGCGAAGTAGTGCGGTGGTCAATCAGATTATCCTTGAGCAGCTGGGCAAACTCCTTTTCCCACTCGCCGCCGTTGTCGGTCACCACTTCTGCCGGGCACCCGAACCTGGCTATGACGTGGAGGGCAAACGCCTGAGCGGTCTCCACTGGTTCCTTGGTGTGCAGTGGGATGAGGCAGACGTACTTGGTGAAGTGCTCCACGACCACCATGACGTACTGATAGTTGTTCTTGGCTTTGCGGGGCATTTTGGCCAGATCGGTGGAGAAGCGGTAGTACATGCCCTTGACTTCCAGGGGGTTTAGGTGAGGGGCGTGCTTGTCGAAGGTGGTGCGGTAACGGGCGCAAGCGTCGCACTTGCTGACGACGTCGGAGCAGGTGTCGTACAGCTTGGGCCAGTAGAATGCGTCTCTCACCATGGCTGCGGTGCGGCGGCGCCCGAAGTGCCCACACCGTTCATGCATTTGCTTCACAATGCGGTCTCGCTGGTCCACTGGTGGCACAGGTCGCCTTGCCCCGTTGGGCAGGATGCGGATCAGGGATTCTCCTTCGAGCGCGTAGTGCTGTGCTCGTTTGCTGGCGGCTGCGAGGATGTCGGGGTTGTCGGGGCGTTCGCCTTTCAGCCACCGCAGCATTGCTTCGTCGTCGTAGGGTTCTGTCGGTTCGCGGGCCTCTGCCGCCGCGCTGAGGGTTCGGGCCACCTTTTCGCTGGGGAGGCTGGGTCGCGGAGAGCGGGATTGGTGCTGAGAGTCGGTGTGGAGTGAGGGCACGGGGCTTCTGGCGGGTACGAACTGTATGGGGGTGCTGAGGGAGTTTGTTGGGTCGTGCGCTGTGGTGGTGCCATCGCCTGGGGCGGCGCCTAGCCCGGTCTTGTCGTGGGGTCGTTGGCCGCAGCATTCTGGTGGGGACTGGTGTGCCGCTTGCACAAGCGAGGCTGTGGCGCCAGGCCCGTACAGCTGCCGCAGCTCGGATGCCTCCAATCGTGCCATTCTCTTGATGGTGCTGAGCGCTGCTGCCCATTGGGTCACGACGGCTTCCGGGGGTTCTTCAGGTGGCCTCTCCTCCCCATCGCAGTGAAGGGAGGTAACCTTGGGCGTGGCGTACTCGGCGATGGAGTGTCTGGACTCGACTTTTACCCGAGGAGCCTCCGCTCGGTTGAGAAGGTAGCACACGGCCAGAAGGCGGGATACGCATCGGACGTCGAAGGCTCTGCCCAGCATCTCGCCTCGCTCGCGCGCTGAGACGCCGGGCGCCTGTGTGGCTCCGGTCTGGAACCCCATGGCGCGCTCCTTTTCTTCGGGCGTGGGCGGCCCCCACTGCTGTGTGGCGTGATCCCAGACGGTGCCCTTTCTGCCCTCCCTGAACTGGTAGGAGTCTGGGAAGGACATCATGGTGGGCCACGCCCTCATGGGCTCTCCGCGCGTGTTGCAGGGGTAGTGGCCGGAGGCGGTGTCGTCTGCGGCGTCTTGCTCGGTGCGGCCGGGGTCCAGGATGTCCCTTACGAGGCGGCATGGGTCCCGCTCCACGGTGTCCAGCACGGATTGCGCGTCCGCGTACCCGGCCATGTTCGTCCAATAATTCCGCAAGCGGTGTGCACGCGCCCCCATGCGTGCTGCGTCGATAGTGATGGGCATGCCAATCATGGAGCACATGAGGGGGTGCATGACGTCGCGGACCTCGCGGCTGTTGAAGTTGTGCTGCGCCGCCACGCACTCGATCATGTACGCGAACTTGTCGTGCCCCGCCAGGAGCTGCAGCTGCCCCAGCACGCGCACCACGTCGTACAGCACTGACGAGTGCCGCCCTTTCAATCCTTGCAGGGAACCAGCCGCCGAGAGGTCCTGGCATTCTGTGCCCACTACGGCGAAGACGTACGGACCCTCGCTGGTGAGGGAGAGGAGGTCGTTTCGTGAAATTCGTCTGAGATCTTGGGGCACGGAGGTGAAGGCGTCGTGGAGGGCTTCCAGAGGGAGTTGCTGCGGGAATCGGTTGTGCAGCTGCACCAACCGATGTTTGGCGACCTGCCGACTTTTCACGTTATTGTCGCAGTAAACGTATTTGGTGACTTTGCCTCCTGCGATGAGCCAGGCCTCCAGACCCGAACACAGGCCTGCGCAGAGCTCGATGACCACGGCTCCTTTGTCGTGCAGGGTGGACACGGTCCGCTGGGGCAGGGGGCGCGTGTTTAGGCTGGTCGCATGCCCATCCGCACATTCGCCGCACAGCACCCGAGTAATGGGGGTGTGCCTCCTGTTGCTTAGGTATGCCTCCACCCAACCGCACGCCTCTTCCCAGAGCGTCGTCGCGTTGTCGTTGCGGGCGTCGTGGTCCTCGGCGTCAATGTGCATGGCCCAATGCTCCCCCAGGTGGTGGCTGACCAGGTCATGGCCTGTGCAGGGGTCGTCTGGCAGCCCGCCCACATGGCTCTCGTATTGCCACGATGCTATGGGGGCGACGTCCTGCGTGCTCTCTTCTAGGACGCGCGGGTGTCGCGCGCAGAGGCAGGCGAAAGCACCTGCTGTCGGTAGTGCGGCTTCCTCCTCAGTGGGGTCCAGACTGGCGCCGGTGGGGTCCACGGACGACTTTCTCGGGTATCGAGACAGTACGTCCGCGTTGGTGTGGCTGCTCCCGGCCCTGTGCACGATGTCGTACTCGAACTCCTGCAGGGAAACCTGCCATCGCAGGTGCATGCCGGTCAGGGATTGCGAGGAGCGCAGCCATGTTAGCGGCTTGTGGTCGGTGATCAAGGTGAACTTGACGCCGTGGAGGTAGTGTCGGAAAGATCTCACGCCGTACACGGCCGCAAGGGCTTCCCCATAGAAGCTGCTGTAGCGCACTTCCGACCGGGAGAGGGAGCGGCTGGTGGCTGCGATGATGACGTCGCGATCCTCGTCGTCCTTCTGCCCCAATATGGCAGAGATGCCAACCCCGGACCAGTCGGTCATAAGGTACAATGGCCGGCTTGGGTCGTAGGCGTGTATGACCACGCCAGGCTCGGTGAGCCGCTCCTTGAGCCGGGCCAGCGCGTCGTCGTGCTCCTTGCCCCAAAGATCCTTGACGTTCTCGTTGCCTTTTCTCAGTAGGCAGTTCAGTGGCCATGCGAGCGACGAGTAGTCTTCTTTGCCGATGCGCGCAGCCATGATTCGGTAGAAATTCATGAAGCCCAATATGGCCCGGACGCCTCGGACGTCTTTGGGTGTGGGTAGTTCGAGCAGGGCGGCCACTTTCGCCTGGTGAGGCGACAGCCTGCCGGGTCGCAGCAGGAAACCCAAAAACTCACACCCGCCGGCGGCGAAAACCGACTTGCCTGGGTGACCGCGCAGTCCCACTTTGCTTAGGCGCTGCATGACTGCCTCGAGGTCGGCCAGGTGCTGGCGGGCGGTGGGCGAGGTCACTAGGATGTCGTCGCAGTACACCTTGGCGCAGCTGAGTCCGCGCAGTTCGTGCTCGATCACCCGTCCAAACATGGCGGTGCTGTTAGCGCTGCCGAAGGGCATGCGCTTGTAGACGTACTGTTCGGGAGCGGCGCCGTCTCGCGCCCACCAAAAGCATGTCTTGAGTGACGCGTCGTCGGTCAGGACGATCTGGTGAAATCCGCTGCGCAGGTCCAGCTTGGTCATGTACTGGTCTCGGCCGATGTCGTGGAACAGGTCTTCGGGCAGCCGCGGGGGCGTGCGGTCTCTGAGTGATAATTCATTGATCCCTCGCAGGTCTAGCGCCACGCGCTTGTCCGACCAGGAGCCATCCAGGGCCTTCTTCATGGCCACGACGACGTTGCAGGTGTTTTCGCAGTATTTTGGGGCTTTCTCGATGATGCCGTCAGCCAGGAGCTTGTTGAAGTGTTCATCGATCAGTTTTCGCTCGGCTGGAGAGAATCGTCGGGGCTTCTGGTAGTGTGAGGCGGACTCGTCTTTGAAGGGGATGTCAAACTTGCCGATCTGTCCCGTGTATCCAGGCAGGTCGGTGGCGGTGGTGGCCATGAAGCTTTTCTCGCGACGCAAGAGGCTGCGTAGGTCCTGCCATTCTTCGTCGGTCCAGGCGCCCTCGCCGTGGAAGCCTGCTTGAGGCCCCATGATGACGTCCAGCTCCTCGTCACGGGCGTGTAGTGCCTCGACGTCGTCTTCTCGGCCGAGAGGCATGGCGCTGTCCACCTCGCCGGCCTGCGTGGAGAATGCCTGCGCCTGGAAGTGCTGCCGCGGCTTTTTGCGTCGCTTGCGGCCCCGGCGGGCGTGGCGTCGGCTTTTTGCCCTCCTAAGGCCGGCTCTGCGCCGTAGATTGTGGGAGGATGGCTCCCCTCGGCCTTGCCGTTTATTCCGCTTGCTGGCGCGCTTGAAGCAGCTGGGGGGGTCCTCACACTTTGGATTGAGAATGATGAATCGCATGATTGCGTTGGTGTTGGCCAGACGGAACTGTGTCCACGCGTGTATTGCCCCGGCGGTCGCTACGGCCGTGATGCACCAGTTGGGCACGCTCCTCCATGCTTCTGTCGCCACCAGACACGCCACCTCCACGAGCACGTGTCCTATGCTGTTGGTCTGGACCGTCGTAAAGGTAGTCCAGACGGCTAGCGCGCAGCCAAGCCGTACGCACACTCGCTGTACCCAGGTGCGGGCAAGGAGTTGCAGCACTGCTTTAGCCTGTTGCTGAGCCCGCCGGTTGCGCCTTCCAGCGGACTTGGGCACTGGGCCCCAGGCCTGGATGAGTGCCCACCTCATCCGGGCGCTAAGGGACCGCTCCACGAGTCATAACAGCAGGGGGAGGCTCGGAGAGAACCTCCGCACTGCCCGCCATGTCGCCTCCAGGAGCAGAATGCCGACTGACACGTAGTGTACTGTGGCCGATTCGAACCACTGGGTCACCAGCACCCCCATGGCCCAGGATGCCATTCCCTGTGTTGTCACAGCGGCCGCCCCTGCTGTTGCGGCGATCATGACGGCAGCGGTGTGTTCCAGGCACCATGCGCCGGGTGCCCATAGGCAGGGCGTGACGGAGGCGAAGGTGTACATGCTGGCCCACACTACGCTTTCCGTGCCGAACCCTTTGGCCCACATGGTGGCGGTTGTGACCAGCCCCACTGTGATGACGTTGTTGAAGGCGCGTGGTGTCGGTGACCGGGTTGTGGTTTTGGCCACGGCTGTGAGTGTCTGTGTGTGAGGGGCTGCGCCAAGCCCCTGCCGCGTGGTGGCGAGTCGTGACCCGTCATTCCACCTGTCTGCGGGGTTGGTTGGGGCGGTTGTGGCGTGGTGGCAGCCGTGCTGGGTGGTTGCTGCTGAGGGCGTCTTGAGCATTTGAGAAAAAAAAGGTTTAGTGGTCCAGATTGCCCAGTCTGTGTTTGTTGTTTTTGGTGATGGTGACGTATTATTTCCCCCCCCCAGCAATGGGTGGAGAGGCTGTGGCTCGACCGACGTTGCTGGCAGAATGAAGAAGGTGGCGGGAGATGACGGGATGTCGCTGACGACGTTGGGGGATGTCAGTGCTGTGGTGGGGCTTGCGAGTGAGAAAACGCACATCATGGCGGTTGCTAGCCAGGTGTGCATTGGAATGTGGGACGATCGGGGCCTGCGGCGGGGTGCCTGTACTGCTTGAGGGGCAGGGCGGTGATGCACATCGGGAGGGGCGGGTGATGCGGTGGGAATGGGCCGGTATGGCCCAACTCTCAACAGGTCGTTGGGCGTTTGTTGAGAGTTTGGTGCAGGGGTTGAATGGCTGCCCACGTGAGTGGGCACTCCGCGCGCGTAGTTGTGGTCGGTGGTGCGTGGTGGGGCGGTGGGTGGCGCGATCATGGTGTGCGTTGTGGCTGTCCATTGTGAGCCGTTTGCTCTGAAACGCCGTAAAGTCAGCGGCCGGAACCCATTTGTAACTTTGACGGTGTTGATGTACATGAGGGCGGTGGCGTCGCGCACGAGTGCCACATTTTCAGGACGCGTGTCTCCTTGCAGGATTCGGCACGGGGAGTAGCCGCGCAGCACCAGATCTTTTCGCGCGCCCGATACCGCGCAGCGGTCGGAACACACTATTCGATGAAAATGATATTATCATATGTCATTTTTGGATTTATATATATTTCAAAAAAATCAGGGTTTAGTGATATTTATGCGCGAAATAGGGATACATAAAGGCAACACGGTAGAAAAGTGCAGTATTCGTACAATGAAAACACCGAAATATGCATACATGTATCATTCTTTATTCAAATGTTTACGAGTAGAGTACTTTTCACCCTATACCGTCGAGGCATGACTGATACTATCAGTCAGGGCGGTCGACAAATCCTACTATTTTATTCATCATTCTCATCTTCCTCATCTGCATCATTCTCTTCTTCCTCAGATTCGGCAGTGGCCGCTTCCTTGCCCTTCGCCGTCGGTTCGCTCTTCTGTTTTGGCTTCGTCTCGGCGTCTTGATCGGGCTCGTTGTCGAAATTGATCAGCCGTTGCTGCGCAGAGCTGACCATGAACTGGTCGTGGTCGAAGCCGATCGCGTTCATACCACACCTCATGGTGGCCATGGACGTCGAGCCGACGCCGCAGCAAGCGTCGAGAATCCAGTTGAGTGGATGGCCGTTCTCATCCATCTTGCCCGGATTGTCACCGAGCATGTGTCACTGGATCAGCTCCATCAACAGAGCTTGGGGTTTCTGATGGTTATTCACGGCTTTGTTGTCGCGTTTGAACATCTGGTGCACAACCGGGAAGCCGCGCAAAAGTGACGCGCGGCTCACACGTTCACCTTCTCCAGTATCAAAGTTGAACATCCACTCCGGCTTTTTAGTAGACTCCCCCTGGGCATCGCTCTTTACATGGTACCCCAGGACGCCACATTCAACGTCATTGTAGCGCACGGTCCTGTTGGGGTTCATGTTCACGTTCTGCTTGTGCCAGAAGAACCGCTCCGCGCGGCCGGAGCAGTAATTGTCAATCACCTCCAGGAAATCGCTTTGTTGGACGAAACCGCAAAAGATAGCGATAGTCCATGCCGGGGCGGTGGTCTTGGCGTTGAAAGACTCCAGGAACGGTTGCACCTCCTCCTTGGTCATCGCGTCGGGAGTCTTCTCCTTGTCAAGGGCGTAATTGCAGTCGATGATCGTCCCCGTGAAGGGCAGCCTCGGGACGTCCTTCATATCGCTCATGCTGCCCTTGACGATCTTCCAACGAGGGAACATCGGCACGTTCGTCTCATGTGTGGGCTCGTCCTCCTCAAGGCCTGCCTCTCCTGGAACCTTAAGCTCCGGCCCCTCGGTCCGCGCCTCCCGATAGAGTTTGATGTCGACTTTCACCTCGACCTGTTGCAAGCCTAGGATGTGCCCCGCGCGTGGCGCCTGCGCTTCTTGGAGATTCGCCCGCGCGTTCTCGACGTAATTCAAGATCGCGTGCGGAACTTCCCCAGACCCCCCCGGCGCGCTCCCCCCTGAGTTGAAGGTAAGCAGCCGATCAACGACTCGATTTTCTCTTGGGAGCTCCAGTAGGGGGTGAACTCGGCCTTGAATGCGTCCCAGGTTTGCAATCCCGCCGCGGACACCAAGTGCTTCTGCACCATGCGTTCCTTCTTGAACTGGCTTATCATCAGGCCCCCCTCTTTTACTGACAACTCCTTCTGAATAATCAGGCGCAGATACGTGTCCACCTTGTCGAACTCCGCCTCCCCCGCCAAGCCGCCCAAGTTAATCCAGAACGTCATACCCATGGATTTGGCATTGTGGAGAAACTGAGCTTCTTCCACCAAAATGCCTGCCCCTTTAGACGAGCCCGCTCCGTGGTCCCCGCCTCCTCGTTGCACCTCGTCTTCCATCTGCAAGTAAAAAAAACATTTTTAGAATGTCTTAAAATATAGAAAAGGATGCTTTGGGGGGGTAAACACTGTTTGAAGCAAAAGTAAAAAGTAATTTACCTGTCGGTTGGAGGTGCCTTTTTTGCCAGCTTTCTTGGCGGGTCCCTTAGCGGGCGAAGATGAGGCCTTGCGCTTTTTGGTCTTCGAAGCCAAAGGGTTTTTCATGCCCTTCAGGTCAAACCTTCTGTAAGCCTCCATGATCTTAACGCAGAGGTCCCACGTCTGCGGCCGGAAATTGGCAATTGTCCAGTGCATGAAGTAGTGGTTGATTTGCACGCCGCCGAACACAGAATGCTTGGACATCGCTACTTCCTTCACATGCGTCTCCATCGACTGGTTCAAGTGAGACATTACGGGGTACCAACTTGTGACCCGATCGAGGTGAGCGTTGATGTCATCCTCCAGCGTCTTCACCGTCACGTCTGCCTCAGGGAGGGTCTCAAGGTCTCCCTCGCGCTCAGACGTCTCCACATCCTCGATGTACTGGAATCCCTTGGGATATTTCTCGATATCCGGGACTGCAAATCCATGCTCTGATTCGAACTCCGCCATTTTTTGCACCAGCCCTCCGACCTCGTAATACCCAGGTTGATAAGAGGTACCCTCTTCGGTGTCCTCGGGGACACCGGCGACGAACTCGGAGATCAACGCATCTCGGTAAACCTTGTACACGACCCCATTCTTTTCGAAAAGGGTCGAACGAAGCCCTTGCATGAACTGAGTGTGGTCTTTGCCTTTCGTCTTCTGGTCGATTTGGTTCTGCATCTCGCCTAAGAACCGAATCATGTCAGGCGTGAGACCGATGTAGATCTTGCTCTCGAAGAACTGGAAAGCTATCTCCAACGGGATTTCCTCGTGACACTCGTCGGTGGCTTGATAACAGTGCTGGTGCCCAAAAACCTTGCCTCTGTATTCTCCCCTGAGAGCTTTTTTCAGGAGAATTCGGCACGGGTTTTGACATCGTCGATCGCAACAAGACCCGCATTGAAAGGGGCCCACGGGTTCTCCTTCCTGCTGTTCTTGATCTCGTTCACCCAGCCCCTCTCTTGATCCCGGCAGGCCTCGTACCCCGTCGCGTGGTACAGGCATCCAATGGGGAGACGAAACACACTCCCTTGCTCCGCCGCCTCGTCGGTCGACATCGGGTTCGGCCACCGGTGCTCCATCTCGATTTGCCTGCACAGCTTTGCTTTCTCCTCAAAATCCATCTTTGCTGCATGCTCCACTGTTAGCTTAGCGTGCCACCCATGTGCAGCCACCTCGGCTGCCTTCCTTGCCTCAGATGGGGTGGCCACTTGAGACATATCCACATTGGCGCCCGCTCCAGTAAAAGCTCTGGAGCCACTAGGTCCTTGAAGGGCGCGTTCGGCAGCACGCTGCACATCCGTTCTCCTGGCAGCCTGGGACAAGACGAAACTGTTCATTAGCTAATGAAAGCCTTCCGCCCCGGTCAGGGCTCAGGGCGCGCGGTTCGAGGCGGAAGGCGTTCATTAGCTAATGAACGCCTTCCGCCCCGGTCAGGGCTCAGGGCGCGCGGTTCGAGGCGGAAGGCGTTCATTAGCTAATGAACGCTTTCCGCCCCGGTCCAGGCGCAGGGCGCGCGTTTCGGGGCCGAAAGCGTTCATTAGCTAATGAACACTTTCCGCCCCGGTCCAGGCGCAGGGCGCGCGTTTCGGGGCCGAAAGCGTTCATTAGCTAATGAACACTTTCCGCCCCGGTCCAGGCGCAGGGCGCGCGTTTCGGGGCCGAAAGCGTTCATTAGCTAATGAACACTTTCCGCCCCGGTCCAGGCGCAGGGCGCGCGTTTCGGGGCCGAAAGCGTTCATTAGCTAATGAACGCTTTCCGCCCCGGTCAGGGCTCAGGGCGCGCGTTTCGAGGCCGAAAGCGTTCATTAGCTAATGAACGCTTTCCGCCCCGGTCAGGGCTCAGGGCGCGCGTTTCGGGGCCGAAAGCGTTCATTAGCTAATGAACGCTTTCCGCCCCAGTTTAGGCGCAGGGCGCGCGTTTCGAGGCCGAAAGCGTTCATTAGCTAATGAACGCCTTCCGCCCCGGTCCAGGCGCAGGGCATGAAAGGGACGTACCGAAGCCTCTACAAATGGTACCTCGCCAGCAAGTCCGAGGTCATCGATCACTGCCGCTGGTCTCCTGCTTTGCCAGAAAGGAGCTGTAATCGACGCTTTCCACGCCTGGTTTACATAGCTCGCTAGATAGAATTCTTTGCTTTTATTTTCATCTGCTGCTCTAGTTTTCAAACTTTGAAAAGCCAAAAGCCGATTTGTGTGCTTTGGAAGGCTCAAGGCTTCCTCAAAGTTTGCGCTGTCTAATTCGATCACAGTAAGCTTTCTGTTTCTGTACGCGACGAAATACAGAATTGGAGTCTCGTTCTCAATGATACTGTACGCTACGCGTTTCTCAGGAACGAGGCTACCCCCGGATACAGTCGAAGAGGTAAATTTAGGAAAACTAAAAATTATTTCTTCATTTTGCTCGGTAGGGTCATCAGAGTGAATCAGTAATTGCAGACTGTCCGAAGGATCGTCGGCTTCAAGGGTTCTAACAATGCTCCACTTGTTACCAAGATAGAGCTGGAAAATATGTTGAGCCCTCAGTGCTTGAAATGTTTCGAGTGTCGCCATTGCGAAATGAGAGAAATTGGCTGTCAACTGTGAAAGGGGTGTGTGTGAAAGAACTTTGAAAAAGTGATGTAACTTTAGCACAATAATAAAAGTCATTTCTGGCGGCTAAAAATGACATGTCGAATATCGATGTCAATTTTAATCAAAAATGACATGCGCTGTCGCTTTTTGATTCGGTCTGTTCAGATCAAGGATATGATTTTAAGATATCCTGGTGTCATTTGCGCTGAAATCGAGGATCGATCGATTCAGTAAGATAGAAATTCTTGGTTGACTCGCAAGTCTATATCATTTTTAGAACGTAAAAAACGGCTTCATAAGCTAATGACGGCTAATTTTGACGAAAATATGTTTTCTATTCCTTTCGATGAAGGTTGCGAGATTATCTGCAAACCGTGCCCGGGAATAGTTATTGAAGATTCCATGGAAATAGGGGCTGACTTTTTCAATCATGAGCCAATTCCAAGCACAGCCCCAAGCGCGAATATGCAATTGGTTCTTTGGAACGCGCCTTTGACGTGTAGATCGGAAGTTAGCTCTAATTCTTCACGCGTTTCCGGGTCACGCGCTTTGCGCGAAATTGACTTACAAGAGATAAAAAGCATACTTGATACAGAATTTTCAGAGACAAGTTTGGACTTGAGGAATGAAGACCCTCTTGTTTGTTTAAATGGTGAAGTAAACAAGCAGATTGTCGTGCGCAAACCGTACGAATCCGACATACGCAAAAAACAATATACAGGCGTAATTAGTATTAAGCAGCGACGTTTGCAGGCTGACAGTATATCAATGGCAGAAACAATTAAGTGCAATTGCAAGTCGCACTGCTGTCTATCTTTCTCATCCGCAGATATTCAGTCTTTTCGCGAAAATATTTTCAGTATGTCGCTAAAAGATAGAAAGGAATACTTCATCAAAGACTTGCTAAAAAACAGCTTTCGATCTGAGGACAAGTTCGACTTCAAATACTTTTTGGGCAAGAAGCAGGTATGTTTTTTTTTGAGCTCGTTCATTAGCTAATGAACGGCCTCTGGCCAAAGCGCGACTCACAATTAGACACTTTGGCTGCGGCAACCGTTCATTAGCTAATGAACGGCCTCTGGCCAAAGCGCGACTCACAATTAGACACTTTGGCTGCGGCAACCGTTCATTGCTAATGAACGGCCTCTGGCCAAAGCGCGACTCACAATTAGACACTTTGGCTACGGGAACCGTTCATTAGCTAATGAACGGCCTCTGGCCAAAGCGCGACTCACAATTAGACACTTTGGCTGCGGGAACCGTTCATTAGCTAATGAACGGCCTCTGGCCAAAGCGCGACTCGCAATTAGATACTTTGGCTACGGGAACCGTTCATTAGCTAATGAACGGCCTCTGGCCAAAGCGCGACTCACAATTAGACACTTTGGCTACGGGAACCGTTCATTAGCTAATGAACGGCCTCTGGCCAAAGCGCGACTCACAATTAGACACTTTGGCTGCGGGAACCGTTCATTAGCTAATGAACGGCCTCTGGCGAAAGCGCGACTCACAATTAGACACTTTGGCTGCGGGAACCGTTCATTAGCTAATGAACGGCCTCTGGCCAAAGCGCGACACACACACACACACACATAGACACTTTGGCTGCGGGAACCGTTTATTAGCTAATGAACGGCCTCTGGCCAAAGCGCGACACACACATAGACACTTTGGCTGCGGGAACCGTTCATTAGCTAATGAACGGCCTCTGGCCAAAGCGCCACACACATATAGACACTTTGGCTGCGGGAACCGTTCATTAGCTAATGAACGACCTCTGGCCAAAGCGAAATTTTTCTTGGACCTTGTGATATATTGTGCAATATTGTTCATCACAGGAATGTGGAATGTTGTATGATAAATTTCTAAATTTACGATGTGTACATATTCGCGACGTTGGTCGAGTTGGTACGGCGCTAGGCTATGAACCTCGCACTCGTGGGTTCGATTCCCACCGTTGAGGGTCTAGGTTGCGCAGATTTAAGGCGTGGTTTGGAGAGTGCTGACGAGCATGCGACGGCCGTCCCGCCTGCAGACGTGCAGTGTTGGGGGTGTCTCCCAAGCGTCTTAAATTGGCATGACCTACCAAAACCCTTATGCATTTTCTAGATAATGTGTTCTTAATTTTTGAGTGACGGTTTTTTTTTTGTAACAGGTGTGCTTTAAGTTCTACTATATGGCTTACGGCATCAGCTACGGGTATCTTCACGACTGTCGGACACGCGTGCTCGAGGGCCGGCACACGTTTGTTCATGGATTGACGTGCGAGGAGGACAACCGCAAGATTTCTCTGAAACGCGAGTCGGTCGTTGCATGGCTCAAGAAATACGCCGACGAATACGGACAACACCAACCTGACAAAGAACCGATTCATCTTTCGGATGGATTGACCATCGAAGAGCTGTGGGACGAGTACAACGAGGGCTTGCAAGAGAATGAGGAGAGGAAAAAATGCTCTCTCAGTTACTTCTACAAAATATTTGACGAAGATTGCAGGAAGTGGCTCAAGATTCCATCGACGAACCGATTTTCTCAGTGCGATGTTTGCGCGTCCTTCAAGTTATTGAAGGAAGGCTTAACCAAATCTCAAAAAGGTGAATATTCATGAATAGCTTTGTGATGTGTTTATATGCTTGTGTAATTTGTTCACTGACCCAAATTTGTGTATCTTGCACAGCGCAATACAACGGGCCTCTCAACAAACATCATGCAATCGCACGAGCGGAGCGCCAGAAGTTCTACAAACATGGTCGTAAAGCGAATATGACCAAGAGCATTACCATGAACAAAACTTGGCATAAGTATGCCTCGGTGATCATCGATGGCATGACGCAGTGGACCACCCGACTGCCACACTTTCGACGTATCCCTAAACATCTGGACTCTAAGGACTTCCTTGACGTGCACAACATGGGGAGCATGATCGAGAACGTGGGCCGCTTTATGGATTTCAACTACGCCAACTTCAAGGACGATGCGAACTTCCTTGTCAACGTTTTGCACCGGGATATCCTCCGCATTCAAGAGCATCGACGCAACGGGGACGGGGAAAATTCATACCCGATGCCGGAAGTATTGTATGTACAGCTTGACAATGTGAGCACCAACAAGAGCAAGTTGATGTTGGCATACGCAGCTTGGCTGGTGCACACGGACGTCTTTCGCAAGGTGAAACTCAACTTTCTGTTGGTGGGACATACGCACGAGAACATTGACCAGATGTTTTCACGCTTCTCCGTGCGTCTACGACGCAAGCAAGCTTGGACGCTCGACGAGATGATAGAGGTCGCACAAGAATGCTTTACGGATGGTGTAATATGCGAGCACACCGAGAAGATCTTCGACTTCAGCTCTTGGTTTGATGGTCACGTCTTCGATTGCCACAATATTTTGGCACAGCAGGCTTTCAAGTTCAAGAAGAACGAGCACGGCGAAGTGGGCATGCAGTACAAACAGTATTCCATTTCACCCAAATGGTTACCCGAGACTCCATTGCCAAAGCTTGTTTCTACACCCCCTGTCACGGGGCCTGGATACATCAAGCCGATTCCTTTTACCGAAGAAGGCATCGAAAAGCTTGAGCATACCTTACAGGCGTTGAAGGACATTTTGGGCACAAAGCTCACGGAGGTGCACGAAAAGTTTTGGCGCGAGGATGTCATCGAGAAACAGCGCCACCTAACTGCTGGTGGAGAATGTCAAGCGCCCGCGATACCCTTCCAGCATCCCGAGAAAATCGCCATCGAGCGCAATACCACCTTGGTTCGACTGATAGAGGCGCCCGCGTTGGCGATAGAAGCTGCCGAGGCTGCCGCCGTCCCCGCTATACCGGTGCGCATCCAACGCCGAATTGATCGAGCGCCGATAGAAGTGTACAACGGTAAACGGAAACACCAAGGTCGAGCCCAAAAGCGAGCAGAGCAGTACGTGGACAACGCCCAGTGGGAGGTCACCTACGGCCAGATGACAGTCGGCAGCTTTGCAGTGGCTCTCGCGGTGGAATCTGAAAACGACAAGTTCGCGTTCCGCGTACAACTGAAGCGAAGCGAATGGTCGGATCCGTTGTACTTGGTGAAGGTGGAGGCGCGCTATCCGTCAACTCAACAGCTGCTATATCGCTATTTCCAACCCAAAAAGCACACCGACACCAAGAAGAAGCACCTCGGCAAGCAGCTTGCGAGTCACCCAGGAGCTTTCGCAGCGCCACCGGGGCACCGACCGTCTACCGAGACTTTCGATAAGAATGAAATAGTGCTGGCATGGAATGTGGATGCGAATGACCCCGAACGGAGTATACCGAACGAGCAATACGCGCAGATAGTCGTCGCTTTGCTTGCACAACAATCCAAACGCACGCGCAAGGACCTAGGTGACTTGAATGAATCGGATGATTCCGATGAAGACGAAGCTTTTGATAATTGCGTAGCGGTAGCGGTAGCACCTGAAGTGGACGCGTAAAGCAAGACGAAAAAAAAACATGTAAATAATATGTGTATAACGTGTATATAGATTCTGAGTCAAAAGTTCTGTGTGTTTTCACTCCTCCTAGATTTCGAAAAAGTGCATTTGACCTCAATTTTGTACCATAAAAACCATTAAATCTAATGCACAACCTGCACTTGCATGTTCTTGACTGTTAAAATGCGGCTTTTTAAGCCTATCATGAGGTAAATAAGGCAATATCATTTTCACATGAGAATATCATTTTCATCGAATAGTGTGTTTCGGGTAGGAAGCGGTGGAATGGGCGGTCGATGGTGATCCCGCAGAATGGGCAATCGCTGGTGCGTGCGGTGTTGTGCAGTGAGCGCGCTGGTGGTGAGCCGGGTGGTGTGCGTCGGTAGTTGCGGGGGTTTGGAGTGGTGGTATCTGAGCGTGAAATTGGGGCGGTGGTGTGGCTGGTATAAATTGTGGTATCTGAGCGTGAAATTGGGGAAAAGCGATGTTGCGGAGTGGGGGAAAATGGTGACAACTGAGCGCGGGCGTGGGAATGACTGTCTGAGAGGTGGCAGGGACGTGGCGAAGCTGAGAGCGCAAGGGGGGGGAAGACCTTTGTCGGGGCTGCGAGGGGGTCCCCCCCCGACCCCAGGGTTGGGCGTGTCTATAGTTGTGACAAAGGGAGTTGGTGACTGTATGGTTTATTCGAATTCGAGATCTGTTTCTTGTCAGGTCACTACCACCAGACCCTCGCCTAGTATCCCTGGGGCGAGAGACGTTGTGCCACAGGCCCCTCCTGTGCGCACAGAAGTACATTACATTCATGCCCCTCCCTCAACGCATTCTTATTTGCATTCTGGACAGCGCCAACTTGAGGAGTATGAAAGTAGTGAGACCGAAGATGAATCGGAGTACCCTGTTGGGTATTTCGACGATTCTGAAGACGATTTGGAGGAGGAAGAGGGGTATTATGGCCACTTGGCTTGCGCACCGCATTTTTCTACCCTTCGATTGGAACAGGGTTCTGGGCTGGACACAGGTCTCCAGCTAGAGTCTTATGGCGGAGTTTTACAACCCTCTATTGAGGAAGGTTTTTTACCGCAGTATATATCTGATGTTGACGATAATTCTACAGTGGAGCCCCTCCCAGAGCCCACAGTAGAAGAGTTTGAACACGAGAATTTTCCGGAGGCAGCTTTCGCTGAAGGAGAAGAGCACGATGTTGAGTGCACCGCAGAGGAGTGGGCTGCCTGGGACGCACGGGCTTACGACTCTCACGAGTATGGTGGTGCGTCAGAGGAGTTCGCTGAGCATTTTGACGAGTATGTTGACGACGAGTACTATTCCGATGGTTACTGATTTCTTTTCGTTGACCGGCGGGGCGTTACTTGGGAGCCAGCCACTTGCTGTAGTTGAGATCGAATGTTCATTTTGGCATCTTATTTTGCTATCCTAGCCACTTGCGAGCAGCGTTTGTTTTTTTATGGCACGTAATCCATGGGCGGAGGTCCCTTTTCAGAGTGCAGAGACAACAACGCTACATCGACCGGCAGGGTTTTCTTAATTTTAGCTGCCTAATCCAACATGCAGACCGGCGGTTTCTTGCGTGCGTTACCCAGCCACTTGCAGGAAAAAGAATTTGTGATCGGAGACGTATTATTATTTTTTATCTCGTTGCTCACAGCTCATCCTAGCATGTACTTTATGCTTTAGCACTCAGCCACATCTTGAGACCTAGCTAGCCCCTAGAGTTGACATCTTACATTTCTTTCAGTAAACTCTAGTAGCTAGGGTGGTGTGTAGTCACAAGCTGTGCACCTCAAATGAGGTGGTGTGCTGGAAATGACAGCCTGACTAGCTTGTACAGTCAAGTGTCTTATCCCGTGTGTCATTCTCGGTGTACAACTAGTGACCTAGACTCAGTATTTATGTCCATCTATACACTATATACGAGTCTAGTGATCCGTTTGTTCACCGTCGGCTGCGGATCCCCACTGCCTGTTTCAGCTGTTTCTAGCATGATGCACGATCCAACGAACATCGCCCTTGTCCACCCCCATCCCAAATGCGGTGGTTGCTACCACTATTCTAGTTTCTCCTCGCATCCAAGCATTGTACACTTGCGATCGCTGTGCCGTATTCAATTCTCCATGATAGTGAGCTGCTTTCGAATACTGTCGCCGCCTTGCTTTTGTTGGCTCAACCAATTTGCTAACTTCTCAGTGTCTTTTTTTGTCATGCAATAAATGATTCCAGTAGAAGTCGCTGGCTGATCTAAAACGAATGCTAATATCTGCTTCCAACATGAATCGACAACTATCTCATTAACTGTCTCTTCTCCCCAAAACTTCTCCTCCACATTCAAAATCAAGTTTGCTCTTCTACTAGTGCCGAAAAACTCAACAGGGTTCTTCATTCGCAAAATCTTTTTGATGTCCGTTTTTGTCCTTTCTGTCGCGGTTCCTGTGATTGCCGTGAAGAGAACACCGGGGAATGTATCCTTTAATTCACCTAAACGGCTATACGCTGGCAGAAAATCGTGTCCAAATTCACTACAGCAGTGAGCCTCGTCCACCACAAAGCGCCGCAATAAACTATTATGCCACAATTCGGCAAGTGCCTTCCGCAAGTGGCCTTCTCCCATCAATGCTTCAGGAGCGACGTACAATAACTGGATCCGTGATCTACGTATCACATCTATCGCACAAAATCTATCAGCATCCGACATATCACTCGTATATTGCAGAGCCGAAATGTTTTTGGCCTTTAGAGCCTGGACTTGATCATGCATCAGCGACACCAACGGTGAAATCACAACCGTGACTCCTCGGGATACGACGGCAGGAAGCTGGTATGTCAAACTCTTTCCAAACCCAGTGTGTTGCACAACAAATACTTCTTTATCATCTAAAACTGTCTGACAAATTCTCAGTTGATCTCCGCGGAAGCTGTCATTGTTGAAGATGCGCCGGTTTCCTAATGTCAACAAATCTGGCGCCTCCATTACAACTGCACGTGTCCACACCCGCCCCCCGCGATCCCATCA
This sequence comes from Cymbomonas tetramitiformis, assembly GCA_001247695.2. Lineage (NCBI taxonomy): Eukaryota > Viridiplantae > Chlorophyta > Pyramimonadophyceae > Pyramimonadales > Pyramimonadaceae > Cymbomonas > Cymbomonas tetramitiformis. Next base: position 65,059 of record LGRX02034276.1, on the reverse strand, counting down.
ATTTTGACCCCAACACATTAAAGTTGACCCTGAAACACTCATTTTTGCTCCTGAAATACTAATTCTGACCGTAAAACACCCATTTGTGACCCCATGCAGCCGTTTTAGACCCTGAAACACTCATTTCCGACCCTAAAACACTATTTCTGACCCTGAAACACTCATTTCTGACCCCGAAACACTGTTTTTGACCCTGAAACACTCATTTCTGACCCGGGTACACTCATTCCTGACCTTAAAACTCTATTTTTGACCCTCAAACACTCATTTATGACCCCAAAACAATTCCACCATAACCGTAGATGTATCAAATGGGACACCTACTTCATCACACTTTTTCGATTCTCCTTACCGCGAGTTCTTCATCACTATCATCTAGAGTTAATACCGTGTCTACTTTATTCATTTTAATTCCGAAAATGAGCCGCAATAAACTATTTAATTAAGTTTGTTGGTCCCCCAGATTTAATTATTTAATTGATTTTAAAGTTGTTTGTTTTAACTGGAGGAATACAGATAATTATACGAAAATTATTTAATTTATGAACTTTGTTTGTTTGTTCACACTATTATATGACCTATATTTAATTATTTTGTTTTGCTTGTTTTTTCTTTTTTGCTATATCGGTGCAATTGACCCAGAGAATTATTCAAAAGTACAAGTATACAATACGGTAACGAATGGATACCGGCAGTACGAAAGTTCGTTGCGTGTTTCCAAGCTATGTGTTCACTGTAATATGCAACGTCAATATGCACCTTCACTGCCCACTACTACCAGCTCCACTGCCACTGGCACCAGCGCCACTACCACTGCCACTGGCACCAGTGCCACTGCCACCACCGCCTGAAGCCATGATCCCCTTCAGATTTGCCATCACAATAGCAAACATGTCTTGAGGGATTCCGTTCTCCTCAGCGGGAGACTCAACGTCCCACAAATGCACGATCTCATCTTCCTCAAAGTCCATCCTTCCTGCGAGGAACAGCCGGAGTTCGTGGCGTTTGCTGAGAACCAACCGCATCCTCGCCCATCCATTCATCAAAGTCAGCCTCATACAAAAAGTCATTAACCCACCTTCTAGGGTCTGTTTCGTAGTCGCGCTCAGCCACCAGACTCGCACCTAGGTCGACGTCGCATCTCTGCAGGGGGGTTGAACGATGCACGAACGCGGTGTGTTTTAACGTGCGTCCAGCGCCCTTCTTGAGAACTTGTCTTAAAACTCGTTCTCCTATTCCTAGGAATCTTTCTCTTGCACTGCGCTTAGGACGTGCCGAGACGGGTCGGAGAACGGTCGGGTCTGAGTTCACTGATGCTGCCGGAACCCCTCGCTTGACACCAAAGCTGAGGAGGGAGGCCTGTTGAAGCCTCTCGAGTGACCTGCGCTTCTTGGCCATATCCCCGAGCGTTGTTTTGCCACATCGGCATTCTGTCGGAAGAAAATTGCAGATTAAACAAAGCTCTCCCTCGTGTCCCGAGCCGCCAGCCATACCTGCCGTGTAGGTGAAGAGAGTGACCAGTTTCCAGTTATTTTGTCACTTTGTTTGTTTTCGCGCTGAGGGGCGAGATCGGAATTATATATTTAATACTTTGTTGTTTAAATTTGTTGTAATGATGTGTATGGCACAATATTTAATTATTTACCTTATTTTTTTTTCGCAACCTATCCGGGAGGAATTATTTAATTTTAAAGCCTATTTACGTTTCAAAAGACGATTTTTTCCTCCATAATTATTTACATTTAAAATCAATAAAGTAGACACGGTAACTCCTCAACGTCACGATCGTCTTCACTCTCAGGATCCACATCAGGAACACCAGTAGCCAATAATTCGCGAGCATTATCACGCAACTTCCACAAGTTGACACGCCGCACCCCTTCCACGATCATCTTGCAAAAATATGTTTGCATGTCCGTATCTGTCAACTCAGCCAACTTGCCTACAATCGCCAACCCAAGCTCAATCAGCTTGGGACCAGTCTTCTTCCCCACACCATTCAACACGGTGATCGGGGTATCCATATCCGCTTGCTGATCCTCCCGAGTACCTCCAGCTGCCAGATGAATGAATCTTGCGAACTTAGATCCACTCGGAAACGACATCTTCTGCACTTTACAGCTCCAGCAATCCACCACCGGCTCAACGTTGGCGACCTCTACACAACTTTCATGACTACTCGCAATAGAAAATATGCTAGGGAGGACCTTTACCTTCAATATGCCGTTGAGCTTGCTCGATTTGACTAACTATAGAGCCTTGGGGACTCAATCTCGTTTAGGGTGGCCATGCTCCATTCTGCCAACATACCCTATCAGCCCTCAACGTTCGCGACCTCTACACAACTTTCATGACTACTTGCAATAGAAAATATGTTAGGTGGGACCCTTACCTTCAATATGCCGTTGAGATTGCTCGATTCCGTTAACTATGGAGGTTGGGGTGCTCGTTCTCGCTCGTTGGGGTTAATGCCGCATCTGCGGACATACCCTATCAGCCCTCTACGTTTGGACCCTCTACACAACTTTCATGACTACTTGCAATAGAAAATATGCTAGGTGGGACCCTTACCTTCAATATGCCGTTGAGATTGCTCCATTCCGTTATCTCTACAGCGCTTAATCAATAATCTAGTCCACGCTTAGCATACGATGATGGTAATAGCAAACCATTTCGCCGCTGGAGGGTAGTGTTGTATTTTGTACAGCACATACATGGGCACTATGGGCCCACGCTGATGACGTGAATTCGGGCTGCATCCAAAGAACTGCGATGCACCTTCGGTGCAATGGGCTGCATCCCGAGAACTGCTATCCAGCTTCATCGTAAGCTAGCTACCACGTCATCACATCTGAGGTCGGACCTCTGTTGTATTTAAACGGCGCCTGACAACCGCTTAGCAATTTTCACTTCCTTGAGGGGGGAAGGTGACAAGCTAAAAAAATACAACTAAAACCCAAATAACTAATAAAGACAAGACAAATAATAAAACAAGTAAGTTGCATCATCGTTGATTGTCAGTGTCGACAACGGATCCGGGTCCAATCCGAATTCGTAGGACGGATCCAGAAATCTTTCAGGCTTCGACGCTTCGGATCCAGCAATTTGTTTGAATCCGTTCGTATCTGTACCTGTCGGAGCCAACGAAAATCAGGCTTCGTTCGAACGGATACACGAAATTTCAGGATTGTCAATGTATCCGTACTCGAAAATCCAGAAAATGTCTGGATTAGTCTCCGTGGATCCGTTATATTCCATGCTGCCGATCGAAAAGTCAAATGTCAAATTATTAATTGTGATATGAATTTCGATTGTCAAGGGATATAAACTAATCAAAATGTGGGCAAATGTCACGGAATTATCCTCTTAGCACATCTGGGAAAGCAGGGCCATATTGGCAAACACCCTAAAGGATGTGGGTTCAAATTTTTACTTGGCAGGTTTGGATTCGCAGAATCGTCGGAATTGACGGATTTTTTACGGATCAGGATTCGATGCTTCGAATCCAGTAGAATTTCAGGATCTGCCCGTATCTGTATCTTTCGAAGCCGCTTAAATTGAGGATTCGATAGGTCGGATTCTGATTTGTGTCTGGATCCGGAGCAACGAATCCGGATCCGTTGTCGACACTGTTGATTGTTTTGGTAATTGTGACTATATACAGTCAAACCATGCAGAGCTCCATGAAGTTAACACACATATGTATCGGACATTTCTAAGGTCATCAGCCATGGCGTACATATGAGCCTGATTTCGAAGACCTAGACATTTGTATACATCTGGTCTAGCATGTATCCAGACTAGAATTGTATATTGATTCGGTGCAAGCACTATTGCCTATTCTTGGCAAGGTGGGTATACCCACCGTAACGCGGCTTTACGGTGGGCTACCCAACCCTAAACTTTTCGCGTTTAACGCGTATCGCGCGGGCCCGGAGGTCGTTACCCCGATTAAAAGTGTCGACTAGAGCCGGGCAAAGCGCCAAAACTCAACCCCAGCCCCTAGAAGCCCTCAAACATCATGCCGCCGTCCACTCGAAGTCTAGGGTAGGTACTAAGTTCAAGGCTGGGGGCTGAGTGTGAGGGTGGCGTGGGGCGGCTGGCTTAAGGGTGAGTGGGAATGGTGGGATGGGGTCGTGGGTGGTAAAATACATCCGTCGGGATGTGTTTGACTTTGTATTAACGCCATGGGTCGGTTGGCATCGAACTTCGCCCGAGATGGTGGGGTGCACTCAGGGGGTGGCCACAGGAGGTGTCCGATTTAGGGCTGGGGACTGAGTGTGAGGGTGGCGTGGGGCGGCTGGCTTAAGGGTGAGTGGGAATAGTGAGATGGGGTCGTGGGTGGTAAAATACATCCGTCGGAATGTGTTTGACTTTGTATTAACGCCATGGGTCGGTTGGCATCGAACTTCGCCCGAGATGGTGGGGTACACTCAGGGGGTTAATTAGTGTGGTGCACTAGGGAAATAGTATTGCTAAATAGACATCTTACCCTTGGTGGATCGCTAGCTGCGCGAAATGAATTGTACAAGCCTCCGATATGTATGGGGTAAAATGTGAAGTCTCAATATGCATATGAAGCTTATTTTATAATAATATGCCACACGGAGACATGCATATGTGCTGTGTGCATCTACCCATATTGATGTCTTGGGTAAACCCACCGTAAGCACTTTAGGTTACCCACCAGTCAATTTTCCAACTTGACAAAGCGTTTTCACATATCAAAACCTATGGAGTCCGCTATTTTAAGCTATCTTCGCACGAAAGGCCTCGTAATAATCATCCCCGGGCATGGGTATCATGCCCTTGTTCGAGTTATGCATGTGTTATGACCCATTTAAAATTGCTCTTACGGTGGGTATACCCACCATAATTTGCCAAGAATAGGCACTATAGCCTCTGCCACCGATGATCACCGAAAAAGGGCAACCATTCTTGATATTTCATACATATCATCTGATTGGATCATTAAAGGTGTCAAGAGTACTCAATGCAATATGCAGGCTACGGCCTGAGTACAACACCTAGGTCAAAGCCACCGAGCAGACCAATGCAGCATAAATGCTAGCTGCCTTTGAAGGCTACATAATACAGTAATCACTCGGTAATAAGAAAACCCGCCAATAAGAAAGTAGCCAGCTTTTTTGATTTCTTCATAATATTTAACACATAACACTCCATATTTAAGATCTCTATATAAATAAGAAAGTTGCTAATCTGATCTAAAATTCCTGTTTTCTTAAAATCGAGTGTTTACTGTAAGTCTATTGCCCTTATGTCTTGAAATGTATCCGAGTAGTGGCATCTCTTTGAGGTAGTCATGCCTGTTGAATAAGCCATACTGGTCATCCTATTTTTCATTGGTCATTACATATCTAATCATACCGCCAATAAGCAATGCCTATTCTGTGAAATTATTATATCACGAGGCATTTCGGTAATGCACATCAAAAATATACAGTGCATATTTGTTTCTACTCTTTATAGAGACACTCTGCTCTCATTTGCCAGTTCTTTCAGAGCAGCAGCGATCATCAGCTCTTCATCCGACCTTCTAAGGTTGAGTTGTTTGTCTGTTGCATTGATTTATCGGACATCACATCTCAGAAGTCTATCCATCATGGAAGACAGAGTCCGTGCAGTTATGGCCATTCAGCCTCCGATATAGCTATCATAGCTATCCAGCTTATGGCCCAACTGTTGGCAAGCAGCCTCTACGCCGCATGGCTAAAGATGGCAAGTCTAACCTTCGGTCATTCTTGGGAATAGTCGGCCAATTCAGGAGATTTATCCCGAAATTCTCAAAAATCGCCGAGCCACTCATGTATTCCATGTGTCATATGAAAACAGCCAACATATCGCCCTATGACCCTAAAAAGGGAATCATCTCCTTCAGCAAGGGGAAGTGGGTCATGCTGTAAACATTGACCAGTCTGATCATCGATAAAGGTGACAGATTTGAGAAAATCGATTGAAACTTGTATTGAAAATGACTATTCCTTAAGATAAGGTATTGCACCGAAGGGAATAAAGGTTTCATTGTCTGAAATAGGACAGGAGTTTTTCATTGACTCTAGTTCCTGAATCCAGAATCGCATAGAAAAAATATTTTATCCTGTGCATATAGAAAGTACATTAGATTCAGATTCTAAGCATACAAGTGGACTTGAATGCACTCGGGTTTGTACTGAGTTGCAATTGTCCAAAGTTTTATTCTGACATCACTACTTATTTGTGGAATAGCATACAATGGTATACATCATCCACATATAGATTGACATCATACTTGTGGTTTCATATCATTTTGGCACATAAGACACGCATGCTTCATTGAGGAATTATGACTCTTTGAAAGCTCATTCTGGAATGTTTAGAAATTTGTCGCCTCGTCCATTAGGCCACGAAGCCTTGGGAAAAGCCATGGCGGGACTCGAACCCGCAATCTGCAGATGGTTTCCAAGCGCAGTTCATTCTCATTCTGGAAAGTTACAGAAACTTTAAATTAGTGGCAAATAGTCATCAACAAGTCACAATTCTGTCGGCATTGAAATGACACATTCATCATTCATACTTCTTTACCATGACAAGTCTCTGAATAGTGTATGCCCAAAAATAAAATGAGCACCATTGAGATAAGTGATCATGTACTGAAGAAGATTCATATATACACATATCACTAGGCGATGCCATGTTCTAGTCACAATGAAATGACATACCAGTCATTCATCAAGGACGAAAATACAGCTCGTAGTAAGTTGTTATCACTGCAAACACTGAATCTGTGAGCCGTTTACGACAATAGAGAATTGATATTTATATTCATGATTGAATCTCCATTAGCTTCGGTACCATCTGTATCACTGGTTTCGTTTTTCATTATGATAATGATTATCCAGAAACATTGTCTAAGTTGGGCACACTATTGTGACCCTGAACCAACAATGTATGTGGGCTGCAACCCAAAAACTGCATATTGAATCATAGTGAATTGACATTGGCATTTGACAACATCTGGCATTCACCACATTCAAAAGCGTCAGGCATGTTGCCGGTACGACGTTGAGAGAATCGGTGTTCATATTGACATTGTTTCCTCGAAAGCACTTGATTCGATGAGTAATCTCAGTCTGATTTTCTATCAAACCATTTTTCACATGACATAATAATTGAATGGCATTCTCCATCACCATCTGATTGGTTTGATACACCTCTTTTTAAAGGGGGAGGAAGGAGTATAGATTCATTCATTCTTCATACAGCTGCCAAAAAAATTGGTTTACATCACAATGATTTTACTTGAAAGATTAAATATAGAAATCTTATGAAAAGTTCCAGCATCTGTGTATAACAGTCATAAAGTTTGATGACACGGTACATCATCCCGATTGAAGCATCAAATGAAGTCTTTATTTGACTTACTGACACATGAAGTTCATCATTTAAAAAATCATAGATGCATATTTCTCCAGCTCTATCATATTATTTGAAGGGCACTGACGTAGGAGAACGATGGTTTTTTAAATGTGAATAAGCTATATTGTAAGCTTAAGACTATTCCTTTGACGTCGACAGCCTGAGATGCTGATTGTTGGATTTCAAGAGCTGAAAGATTCGTTGAATCAGCCTTGGTAACATGTGTTTTGATTGATGAATTGTTAATCCATGGTTTTTCCCCAAATCTAGAGAAGCTGGCGTACAAGTTGTTGCCAGTGTCTGAAGGGAAGCATCTAAGCCAAAGGATTGCCAGTTGTGCCATTCAAGCATCGAATTCCATAACAGCAGAGCCGAGTGAGTAAGATCTGCCGCTCTAGCTATTTGCCCGTCATTCCTTCCAGATTCATGACAAGAGACAATTCACCAAAGTCATACACCAATGCATAAGTCACATGTATGGTTGCACAGTTTGTATCCGAATGCAACCCCATCGAGATTAAGCATCTAGACAGCAACTCTGGCCAACAAAAAGCCTTCCTGTCTTCGGATATCTTGAGCATTCTCATTTCCAGCTCCATTGTGGTCAAGGAAGCATCATGCCTGTGTCTCGCCTGAACGCTGCACCTCGAAGCCGCACACTTGAGGCGAGCCTTACGAGACAGTGACCTTTGGCCGGTGGGGCGTCAACCCCTTATCAAATCCTGAACACTTGTTAAGACATGGATGAATTTATCATGATGCAACTTAAGTGGGATTATAAGTTCCACACAGTCATATTGTCTACGTATGCTGAAGGCATAACTGCCGCATATGGTCACGATAGGTCGTAGCTTCTATAACATTGTGGCTTCTGAGTCAATAAGCTGATAGCCGATAACTTTAGCCAATGATTGTCGACCAAATAATAATCAGGGCTGCATCCCAAGAACTGCAGGGCTGCATCCCAAGAACTGCAGGGTTACATCCCTAACATTTTTACCCTGCATCAAATTGATATATATGACAGGAGCGGGAATTGATCCTTCCTTGCTGAGGTGTAGTGAGCCTTGTACAAATCATACCCTTGCACAGATACGCATACATGCGGGTACCATATCTGTGGATGAATAAAAACTGTTATGCTGCCTTTGCCAGACCGTGGTTTGTCATTCGGGTTTTATGGCCAGATTCCGCAGCTACCGGAATGCTGAGGTAGACGGAGTTGTGATCCTGAGTTATGATTGACATACATAACTAAACGAATTCACATTAGTACGTTGACGAATCCACCCGATGAAATGTTCGTCAGTGCGCGCGTACCGGACCGAAAAAGGAGTTTGGCAGTCGAGTGAGGATTTAAAGTGGACTTATAAAGACCCTCCGATATCTCGTAAGCAGGGCCATCTCCGTTTGCATTAAAAACAAGCCTTATTCGAAAAGGGCTCTCCATTCTGCCTGTGAACCTCGGAAGTAGCTCTTCGAGGGGAGGAAGGGGTGGATGCACTATATACGGCCGTGGAAACAAAACAAGTACCCATTAGGTCGAAAGTCGATCGGCAAGCGCAATATCTATCTCTCCGTAACGTAATCTATCTATCCGTAACGTAAATCTCGGAAGACGGCGTGAATTTAATATTCACGGCCGTGAATTCCAGATTCGGGAGGGCGTAAACCGTACGTAACTGAAGTCGGCTTGGTTGCAAAGACCTGTCTGGTATTTTCTTTAAGTATTTTCAGACGTGTTTAAAGTGACCAAAAAACGTTCGATTGCCAATCGAATGGTTTTTGGTCACTTTGGGAGTGAGATCGTGAGTTTAGGCTTGGTGACAACACGCGAGACAACACTAAGTATTTTCAGACGTGTTCCCAAAGTACCCAAAAACCGTTCGATCGCCGTTCGATCGGGCGATTGAACGGTTTTTTGTTACTTTTGGGAACACGTCTGAAAATACTTAAAGAAAATACTTACTGTCTGATTTGTTAAATATGCAAATTTAACTAAAGGCGGAAGGCTTTCTCTCCGGGAGTGTGCCCCTGTCCAGCGAAATAAAGATCTCTAAGATTGTATACTAATCTGAGTAATCTTTTGCTTCAAAATATTATCACACATTCCTACTTAGTATGTGGGTACCCGTTTCGCAAAGAATGAAAACCCATAGCGCAACTATTGCGGGTTTCAAATTCCTTAAATTCCACCCGCTTCCGCCAAATGAACGCGTCATCCCACAACGAGATGTGTGGTTGACCGTTCAGTTTGTGCAATTTGTTTAGGGAAAACAACGCATACGAAATACTATTTTTGCTAACGCTTCCCTCATCCGTTGCCCAGGCTCTCTTGCAAACGAGCGCGCGAATGAGGGAAGAAACGCCTAGCGGAAACGTGGACGCGGTTGACACCCGCGTTTCCGCTAGAGGTGAAATTGCACTGCCAAACGGTCAGTATGTGTTTATTATGCTTATATGATATGCGTGATATGTTCATGCTGTGCAGGATGCGTCCCTGCCTGTTGGGCGTGAGTCGAGTTGGCTGGCTCGAATCACGCCCATTACCCCCCTCACAAGAACCGTCCAGCATCCTAGATTCCGAACGGATCTTGCTTCCAACCCTTTCTAATTTAAGCAGAATTGCCTGCACACTCGGTATCGTGGTCAGGAACTCGTAGAATTACGTATCTGACAGTTCAATGAAGGCCACATACCTGGTTCACTGAAAGCCCCGTATCATCTGGTTCAACGAAAGCCACGTATCTAGTTCAATGAAAGCCCCGTACCTGGTTCAACGAAAGCCCCGTAATCTTGCTTGCGCAAAAAAAGTTGCATCTAACACTTATTATCTAGAATGTATATGGAAAGTTATGTTGTGTTAATGCCCTGTGTGATAAATGTGATAAATACCCCGGTTTTGACCGTAGTTTAGGAGATGTGGAAGCGTGGTATGTTTTTTCTACTCTGAAGAAGCGAAAGATTTGATATCGAAAAAAGCGCAAGAGTTTCACACACAACTGTACAAGGGAGTGGAAAGCAAGGGCAACGCACCTTTCATTTTTGATGGAGAATCTTTTACCATGTCCTCTTTCTTGAATAGAGGACAGTAAAAGGCATACCATCAGTGTGTTCAATAGTACAACGGCACCCGCCGTTGTCGCAAGAAAGGCACACCCTGCTTTACTTTTTCGGAGGCTTCCTCATGTTTGCAATAGCCAAGTCAACAGGTGGGGTGGGGGGGAAATATTACAAACGGTGATACTAGACGCATGTGCGTGTGACATACAATATATTCCCCAGAAATGGACATAATTTCTATTCCCCATTTAGCACTTTTCTATTCCTCGAAAACCTTTTTTCCTGGAAAAAGCCCGTTTTCGACGGACAATCCAAAGTGAAATCTGCAACCAACGTCAGCACACCGAGAAGTAAGAAAGCTGGATACCGTAACATGCGAACACCGAAACAACAGGTAAGCTACAACAGGCTACATAAATAAAACAAGCTAGTCCAAACAGATGATTATGTTGAACTCACCAGCCTGTGCAGAGCATCGCGTCGCTCGTTGGGAACTGGGGGCAACATGGCAGCGGTGATATCTGTTTGCTGACATGCTGAGACTCGGGGGTCGTGCCAGAAGGATCCAGGACCACTGCCGTCGCCGCCAGCACCGCATCTCGCCGTCGATGAAAGCATTTCGCAGAAGACATCCGTGTGGACGTGGGCGAGGTGGCTGCGCACGTTCGAAGTATTTCCAGAAACAGCGAGAGTAAAGTCGGGGCCGCAAATCTTGCAGTAGACGTCCTCGATCTTTTCAGGATGGGTGTCAGAGTACCTGCACATGTAGCACTTCCAGCAGGCCGCCTTGCGCTTGACGGTGGCACCATCCTTCCACTCAAAGTCGCCAGTAGCTGCATTACGAATACACGCACGTGTTGTTAGCAATTATGATGTCAACTGAAAGGGCATGCAACACATGTTCGTTCACGCACAAGTCGAAAAACAAAACGAAATACGTATATCAGTAATACCTTCTGCCTTTTCCTCAGCTGCCTTCTCTGCCTTTCGCTTCGCCCTTTTGACAACGTCTGCAGCTTCAGCATCTTTACAGGATGTCCTAAAAGCTGTGATGAGAACGATATTTTCGATATATCGATATATCGATATATCGGGATATCGAACTATCGATACCGTCCCTTGCGTATTAGTGAATATACCTAAACCGGTATATTCGGAGTGAGCCGATATTGGTTAACTGTATTCAGAATATATATAAAGTGTGAGTAGATATCAGATACTGAAATCTATAACCTAGGCGAAAGTCTCGAACGGAACCTAACGGCATGTGACACTACAGTGACACACACGGACAGCGGTACCCGAGTCAGATCGGACTAGGGGTCTAGCCAGGGGCCTACACCGAGACTCTCGGGAGGGCTGCCTGGGCTCAACCTAACACGTATTGGCCGCCACTACCACACGACTCTCCAGACATTTGCGTTTTCGCGGCCTGCTCTTACGACGACCATCCACACCTCTTGGCCGCCCCTCACTACTACCGCCCTCGCTTTCTGTTGCCTCACTCCGCCCCTCCAGTCCTTTCTCTCAATGGTTTCTTACGACTATATCGACATCAAGTACGGCGTCGCAGCGACGCTCCCTAGCTACTATCTTTGACAACGCGGCCGCACGACATGCTGTTACACCGCAAACGCATGTGGCTCCTGCGCCACCGGCCAACTCGGCGGGAGCCATCTTCCTGGCGGTTGTCCGCACGCTCGCTCCAGAAGGACCACTTCCACGTGAAAGTGGCCAAAGCTGTACCTCGCAAGCTCTTCGAGACGAAGGAGAACAGATTTTCTGGAAATGGGTCCCAAGCATGCCTCGGCTCTCTTCACGCGACTGGTGTCGGCGTAACGGTCATATTTCGTCACCGAGGATCCCGCTTTCGCTCCCCTCCACCTTGGACGGCGCCACCCTTGCCGTCCGCGCGAGGAGGCCGACGCTTTGCTATATCCCCCCCCCTCGAGCTCCTCGTCCACCCTACGTCGCCCGCGGCTGACTGGATGGACAGCCCCAGCTCCACTTTCCCGTCGGATGGGAAGCGGGTTCTGTTGGAGTTTGCCCAGATGCCCACAAGCTGCTGCATTCGGACGCCCCATTCCAGGGAACCTCCGATATGCTTGGGGTTCCGCGTGATTGCGAATGTGGACCCGCATGACGCCATCAGTGACTTCAACACCGCCCTCAAAGCCGCGCGGACGAGGTCTACATGGGACGAGGAGGACGCCAAGTCCGTATTCATCCAGGCGCTGGACCGCACCTTCTACCAGCCGGCGGTGTCGAGGCTGCTGCTTCACGACTAGCGGGCAGCGCACGACCTCCTGACCATCCAGCAATGGGTGCGGGAATGCTACGCCGCACATTCCAAGGCGGGCGGCGACACCGGCTTCGCTTCCGCTGCGCGTTTTCATGGCCGACACTTCATGAACCGGGACCACGAGGACACCGCGGGCGCGACGGACGACACCGCCCTCTCCGACTTGCGCACCATGGTCCTCGACCTCAAACGCGAATGGGCCGCCTTTAACACCGACTCCGACGAGTCTTCGGCTTCCCCTCGCGGATTCACGCGGCGTGCGGAGAAGTCGGACCGCAGGATGAAGCAAAGGTTCGTTGCTGAGCCCCTGCCCAGTGGCCGCAGGGCATCTCCAAGAAGGTGGCCTTCCATCGGGGCACGGGCAACACTATACCATATTGTCAGAATGCGGCGTGCGCGAAGCAGCGCGCACGCCACTGGCATAGGGACTGCCCCAACGGCGGGAAAGGGGGCGTATCGGCACAATCCTTTTCCAGCGAGGACATCGAGAACTCCGTCTTCGCCGCTCGCTTCCAGCGGGCAAATGTTCATCGGACGACGCCATTCGGTGCCACATATGACCAATGCGATCACTTGCCGCGCAGCACAGTCAGCAACCGTTTTTCGTCTTGCCAAACCGATGAAAACGGCGTTGACAACTGACTCTTAATCGGGTCATTTCGCGGGAAGTCATAGGTGCCATTGGTTTTTTTGGGTGCTCCCGATGCCCATCTGCAAACGTTAGAGCACACAAGAGTTAGAGGGGGGAGCAGGGGTGTTGAAACCCGAGGACTTGATCAGTCCCGCCAGAGAAATCTTCTCGGGGCGCACTGCCCCCATAAAAGGAATACTTCCAAGCCTTCCAAACAGGTCAAACACGCTTCTCACCAACTTTGGTGAAGAACTATGGAGCCTAGAGCAGTAAAGCCTAATTCACCCTACCTTGTGCTAAATTTATGTCTGCACGGCCACCTGTAAGTAAGCCACTTACAGAGATAATAGTTGCCGACGCACGGCAAAGCTGAAATTCCCCAACATCACGAAACGTTTGTAAAGGTGTTAGAAACAACATTCATCGAGTCATTTACAACTTCTATGTGGGAAACCTTTTCATTCCCGTTTCCGCATACCCCGGAAGCACATTGAAAAATACGCGGCGAGTTTGACTGCGACTCCAGCGCCGTCGGCGAACAAACCTATGCCAGGTGCCCAGGTACCTGTGCGCTTTTAAAACGTTTTTTATGAAGTTTGAAAACAAAAAATGTTCACCGGACGATGCCATTCGGTGCCACGTATGACCAATGCGATCACTTGTCGCGCGGCACAGTCAGCAACCGCTTTTCGACTGGTCAAAACGATGAAAAAGGCGTTGACAACTGACTCTTAATCGGGCCATTTCGCCGGGAAGTCATAGGTGCCATTTGTTTTTTGGGTGCTCCTTCTCGTCAGATTCAGACCCCCCATTGTAGAGTATATATTACGATATTTTTGTAAAGACTACATAACTACACGACTACATCCTGTAATTCCCAAATCCCAGCACGCCCCCCATTACCACATTTTTTTGTGAAACGTGTTTCACAGACTGCGCACCCATTCCGGATGTTTTTAAGACTTCGCCCAGTGGGAAGGCTCCCCCCACATCCCACATCAGCGTCGATTTTAAAGATTCCGGATGTTTTCAAGACTTTAACCTCCCATACCCCCACTGGGAGGACTCCACCCCCACCCCCCAGACCCATTGGTACGCCCTACCAGCACTAATTTTCGTGGTGTCGGTTTCCGTCCATTTTACGTGGTGTCGTCGAACACACATGACACAAAGCAATTTTACATTTTTTGTTACACGAACACGGGCATACAATATGTTGTCTACGTTACTCTCCCTTCCTCTGTCTGTTCGATTTGGTGTTCTCGAAAATCTGAAGTTTACGATTACTAATCGTAATATCACCACGACCACGATCCGCGACCCGCCAGGCGCAGGTGCAGGCTTCGTCGTTTGTGTATAATTCTTTTGTTCCAGCCCACACATGCGACGTCGATGACAGTGTCACCAACTTTCTTTCTGGGAGCTTTGCATGCTTACATGGCTTCTCAATGTGCATTTGGCATCGCACAGTACAAGCGTGAATGCAAAATTCTTGCTGTAGCCGTAGAGAACTTGCAACGTAGCAAATTTGTCCTACCAAATATCCACCTGCTCATCCTTCGGCATCCACATCGCAGAGCCCTTTTTCACCGTGAATGCTTGGTGAAACTCCGTCATATTTCTCAGAGGCTGATTCACACGGAGGTCTGCAGGACCATGCGGGTCGATCGTTACCAACTGCGCATTTTCCATTGTCCCCTCAAACACCCCCTTAACACCACCGCTTCACCTCCCAGACGAACATCCTCTAAGAACAGCGTATGGCATCAAATTGTTCAAAGCGGGAAACCCCAACAGTTTGCTTCGGTATACTTCGCATACACACGAATCTGCTCAGGACAGCTACCGTACCCCCTGGCTCAAGGATACCACAGCACACGGGCGGAGTGAGCTCGCATCCGAAGGATGGATAGGCACCCCGCATCCCGCATGTACACACCAAAGCGCACATTTCCTTTACAATGGCTTTCTTTCGGGATCTTCAGGGGGCTTGGATGCAGCCACGTTGCCTTCCTGGTTTTCTGAGTCGTGTTCCGAGCTACATCCGCATAGCTTGTGGGTGGGGGCTTGCGGGTTTCACCTGTAATGCGCGCTCCTTGGTGATGTTCTGGCGCCACAGCTGTGCATAGCCAAGGAAAAAGCGCTGCTCAGGGGTGAAACCCGAAGGGTCCGGGGTTGAGGCATCCCCCTCTTTGGCCTGGGCATGCTGGAAGGCTGCATACGCCAGCTTGAGCCCCCCGAGATCTGCTATGTTCTCCCCTTGCGTCAGCTCCCCGTTCAGCGGCTTCCCGTGCACCAAATGCTTGCTGGCCTGGAAACAACCCCCCCCGTCAGGTGGCTCCCCCTCGGCATCATCGCACGCACCTTATCTTCAACAGACAATGAAGTCCCCCTTCCAGGGTACTATCCGACTCGGATGACCAGCGAGGGCGCCCTCGCACATGCTTGTATGCTGGTTCAAGCTCTGCCTTCCCCATGTCTCGGCGAGGAAGGCACTGCTACATTTCCCGGTCCGCCAAACTCCGTGGTATGACGCTGCTGGGGGAACCGGTCAGGTGTGCATCCCCTGTCATACTGCGCACCTGGTCTACGATGACCTGCGCACGCTTCTTGAACTCAGCGGCGTCAGCTTCCCCCCACCAGTCCCGCAAGTTGCCCTCGAAGTCATACTTGCGCCCCTTGTCATCGTACCTGCCTCCAACTCCCTCCCATTGCCACCTCCAACGCTTCCCACTGGTCAAAAGAACCAAGAGGGTTTCAAGGGCAGGAATGCGATGGGGAGCAAGAGGGCAAAAGGAGTGAGAAAGAAGAGGGTTAAAGGGCATTGAAAAAGAAAAGACGCCGGAGGGGCAAAACTCCACACCCCGCAGGAATATCGTTTTCTCTCTCTCTCTCTCTCTCTCGTTTTAGCTTCTTACGAGGGCTCGGCTCCCTCCGACGAAAGCCACAAAACCTGAAAAGGTTTTCTGATTTATTTATTAGCTTCTTTATTTTTTGGGACGATATTGACAATAATGATGGGCAAATGCAGGTTCAGTCATGACACCCACGGCGCCACGACATCTGATGCCGAGGTATCATGCCTCTCGCTTGTTCTGGTGACCGGCCAGGCGAGCGACCTCAAAGAGCGCCTTCGCGGAAACAGTGAAATCGGGTAGATGCACTGCAGCTAGGTGAAAGTGCGGCTAGGTCAAGGGCGCGTGCGCAAGGCACCATGGACTGGCGGCGGAGACAATACCCATGGGTCATTTCGTGCCCCACCACGACCCCCATGGCCCCAAAGTTGACGGCGTCATCTGATCTCGGGTCGAAGAAGGGGTACTGAAGAATGGCCGCGGGAAACACGATTTCATTGAGCATTGGATGATAGTACGCGTTGACGACTTGGGGGGCCATCAGCCATCGACTGCGGTCCACGGGGACATCCAAGCGGGCGAGCATGCGCTGGAAGTCAAACGCCTCGCACCGCCGCACGTTGGCACCGTATCCATTACGGTCCAGCTGTAACCAACACCACCATTTCCCCATCGCACTATCATATCCCCCCCGGCTTATCCCCGATAATACCTCTCATCAGCCCAACAATATCCCTTCTGCGAGCCCGTCTCACCAATGCTC
Organism: Cymbomonas tetramitiformis; assembly: GCA_001247695.2. Lineage (NCBI taxonomy): Eukaryota > Viridiplantae > Chlorophyta > Pyramimonadophyceae > Pyramimonadales > Pyramimonadaceae > Cymbomonas > Cymbomonas tetramitiformis. The sequence continues at coordinate 48,029 of LGRX02034276.1, read as the reverse complement.
ACACTCTCGCCAGCGCTTCACGCCAATAGTATTTCCTCGCATACCCTCTCGCCAATGGCATCTCCTCGCAGCCCCTTGCCTGCATCCCCCGGCTGGAACCAACCCTTGCAAAAGAAACCTCTGACTTGTCATCACATACGAATATTCTACAGGAGTACAAAGCTTGGCGTGATCCTGAGTCCTGAAGCAATCTGTATTCCCTCTCCCGTGCGAGAGGATGGGACGTTCCAATAAATGGCCGTGCCACACATTGAACGGCATGAGATCGGCCAACAAAAGCCAGCCCACCATCATCCCAGGACCCGTTGGTACATATATAGCGAATTGCATAATGTGCTGGTGGTTGTAATCAAAGGCCCATCTCGGATAAATCCAGGATTCTATATTCAAAATCTGATTAGTTTTTACACTTGCCATAAATAATCAGCGGTTGCATTCCGGTTTCGTGGCGGGTTCCCCTCCTGCCGGCCCCTTCCTATCACCCGCCCTCTTCACCAGCTGCGACCTTACTCAGTGACGAGGCACCTGCAGCGTGGAGTAGTCCACCCATTTATCCGGGTATCCAATCTTGACCCCGAAGGCAGCCATCTTCTTCAGCGCCTCCACTCGCGTGGTGTCCCCCATCCATGCCACCTCCGTGAGACGCCGCTCCAGCACTTCACGCACTGCATTGACGATTTTGAGGCACTTCGTCTTACTCTCCGGGGGAAAACATTTCGCCACGTAGAGCTGGCCCACCGCCTCCCCAATCTGGCCGTTCATCACTGAGAGCACGCGCTTCCACCGCGGCTTCATCTCCGCCTGGTGCCCCCCCCAACTCCGTATGTCAGCATCGCGCGGGTGCGCACCGTGCATTTTATCCTCCATCGTCCAAGCGTACCCATGCATTGCATGGTAACGGGGTCCTCATTCTCCACGTGTGCTGGGAGATACAGAATAAGGCAGAGTTCGTGAGAGTCGTGCGAAATTGGCTGTCATCGAGTGCCTGCATCGTATCAATTGTGACTGAATGCCAAATGCGGAGGCACTAGCGTGCCCGAGCCAGAGCGTTGTCTGAGGCGATCTTTGTCGGTGGCTCCGCGGCTCGCGCTCTGAGGCGATCTTTGTCGAAGGCTCCGAGGCCCGCGCGCGCTTGCTCGCTCTCGAGAGTAGGAGAAGAGAAAATCTCGACGTCGTGCCGTGCGTGCATGGGAGTGCTGGGGGGGGCCTAAGACTCCCATCTCCAGGCCGGGGAGGTCCCCGAGGACTCGCCTGCCCACTGAGGAACTTTTGGAAGAACTCGAAATCTGCGCGGTCCACCTCCTCCCAGAGATACGCGGCATAATGATTGATCACATTCCACTGCAGGTACGCGCACAGGGTCGCAGCTGGGAGGTCAGCCACCAGCCGGCACATGCCGGTGAAAAATGCCGGGCAATCCAGATTCAGAGGTCCAGGCTCCGCCTTCCCGACCTCCGAAAAGTACTCTGCCCACCTGAATACCCCTCCACTCGTTAAGATGCCAGTTGATTGGCCCTCCACTCGCTAAGATGCCAGTTGATTGGCCCTCCAGCCATCCGGCTCCTCAAGCTCGCAGTTGCTAAATATCAGAATCGCTGTGTTATCATGCTACTAAATATGGGATAAATCATGAAGCATCGATGCTCAGTTATTAATTGGGTTTTGTGAAGTAATGGTGTACTAAGTAATGGCATTACTAGGGCTCAAGGGGGTGGATGGCAAGAATGCAACAATATAGAGCGATGGATGACACTGGCGATGACGACTGACACCGGCGACAATAGGAGAGATGGATGACAAGGCGCCAGCCACAGGAAAATAAATAAGGAAAATAGCATTCCCCCATTGGATTGGTGTGTATGATAGCAAGGCTTACGTGCCCTTTTACCGTGCCTAGTATGTGGTGTGCCTGTTTCAAGTCTGTCCAGATCAGGTTTCCACTTAGAATTTGAATCTGTGCATGTACAAGGTATGTTGTAACTCCCACACCTGACAGCGCCGGGAGCCTCCTCGCCAACCTCTGCCAGTGTCCTTATATTGTACGTCAAATCTGGATCACGTCGCGCGGTGCGGGTCAGATGCAGCTCCGCTAAAGCCGTCTCAAAAGCCATCACGTCCCCCGCCACTGCAAGTTGCCCCAACCCCATCAGCCCCCCTTCCTGGATCTCCTCTCTTTCAACCCCATCAGTCCCCCTTCCTGGATCTCCTCTCTTTCAGTGCCACCGACCAAGGGAAGGAAACAAAAGAAGGAAAGGAACAACAAAGCTCCTCCGACATGAAGGCTCCCACCGCCTTTACCCTCTCTCCCTCCGAGAGTGATGTGTGCAATCTTGCACTGCCCTCCAAGTTCTGCGATGCCGATATGCGTCTCGAAGCAGGGTTTTCATAAAGATTATATGTCGCTTGGAGCATCTTCTTCACGCATGGCATATCGCTCCACGTGCCCACATGAATGGTAGAGCGTGCTCCGGGTGCTGGGACGTCAGGCAGGGCGGTTGCGTACAAAAATATGGTTCCATGGAGATTAGTACGGTGGAAGGCAGATAGTCATCAAATTCGCCAAATGCAAGACAGGGATGTGGACCTTGGCTCTTCGCACTCAACACAAATGAAGCACACCAGCACACCTTTGGTGAGCTCGGCCGCATCGATTTGATTGAGTTTTGGAAGCATAGCGAGCATGCGCGCAACATGTTCGATGTACTTGGCGCGGGTCTCGGCCTTGTCCTCGTCGAAGTAGTAGTCCCGGTCCGGCAATCCGAGCCCCCCCTGGTGCAGCTGCGCGATGCTGTGCAAGCTGTTCTTCGCATCTGTACACATAACCGGAGGCGCCGCACCGGTGCCGACTCAGAGAGCAGCTGGTTAGGTCAAAAGTGCAACCCACACTGCCTGGAATGCAGCTGTGTCAGCACTGCAATCTATAGCGGATATGCCGCTGCAGAATCCAGGTCAAACATATGAACGCAAGGCTGGAGGGCCGCACATCTCGCACTCCGAAGATTTGCCGGTTTTTCCTGTTCTTTCTGCGGCTATGTCAGAATTGCGGCTGATGCAACACATGCTGCAGCCGTCGTCGTCAGAGATGCTGCTGCGAGCTGTGGGGTCCGAACCTGGGGCATCGGATAGACCGAAAAGGGCAGACACCCCCTGGGCGTGAAGCGTTGCCACCACACGTGTGACCTGGCTCGGGTCACTATGTGTCGTGAGCAACTCATTGATGCTGGACAGGAGATCTGCGATCGGAGTGCAGCCGGCGGCGTTGATTGCCTCGGTGTCCATACCGCAGGTCCATAGGTCACCAACCTAGTCGGGAAGGTCCCCATCCCGAGGTGATCAGGTGAGTAACAGCAAGGCAGAGTGGACACCTTGTCCAGGTCAGCAAAGCGCCATTGGGAGAGAGGAGTGCTATCAAGGGCCTTCCAAACAGCTTTCAAATCTCAGTTGATTTACGATTATGCTGCTGTACTCTGCTTTACCCATCAAGTGAGCAAGTGACATCGTCTCCAGGTGGGTCGAACTGGGAGAAGTCCGTGCAAAGTCGGGTTATCATCTTATGCCAGCGAAGTTCGCAGGGATGATGAAACTTGACACCACGGGGCGTAGAACTCGTGCCAGTCGTGGCGCAATACAGCCAAGGTCTGTTCCTTAAGAGTCAGCCAGCAAGGAAGCTGGGTTCGCGAAACGAGAGAAAAACCCCGAAGCCTCACGATCTTAGCGATGTCATCGTCGCTGGCGACGGCAGCCTCTTCCACAATACTTTTGGTTATCGTCAGATTCTGATCCGCCAGTTGATGGAATGCTCCCCAAGCACTGTGCATCAAAGCAAGTATCCACCCACTCGTGTGATCCTGTTGAATCTCCTACGATACATGACGGCGACAGCACCATCGTATCGGTTGATGAGACATGCATTCGTTACCCCACGAGATGAAACATGCACTCCACTACTCTTCATGGGTCGGGCGCCGCCCACGCAAATTTCTCAAGCTCTTCATTCCGAGGCGTACGCGAAAAGAAGGAGACTCAACGTCAATATGATAGAAGTGCAAGTTCGCGAAACAGCTGTGAACATGCTCATCTTCCCTATGTTCAGCAGTTTTGGTACTCGAAAGGTGAACTAATGGGCGAATCAGTATAGGCGTCATTCTTGAGTTCGGTCTTGCTACGATAACAATAAGACTTTTGCAAACCGCAGGATGATCAATTGAATGAAAGGATCCAAACTGAGAGAGTGAAAACGTTACAACATGACAGTTGTCCATGAAACAACGAATGTGTGTGAACGCTTCAGAAACTCGAACACCTGTATTCGGGTGGGATTGGATTATTCTTAATCCAACCACCGTTCGCGTATTCATAGAAGTTCGCGCCAGGGTCTGCCTGAAGCTCCATGTTCTCTGGGAAGATGCCTTTCCGCATTTCCCACTCCGTCGCTGACTTTGTGCAGTCATCGCAAGTGGAATCTGGTGGTGGTGGCGGGGGAGCTGTACCTGTTCGCTTACAACATCAGCACACACACACCGTAGGCACTCCTTCATCCTCCCTCCGAGTCATTGAGCACATCTTCTCGACCTACGCAGGAGCAATTGTCACAATCGTACCTTGAAATACCTGACACACCAGTGCAGTTGAAAGCCCTGACAATCTTTGGAAGACAGCGCTCAAGTAAATCATCTTTTTAAATATTCAATCACCATAAATCACAGCACTGGCCACGTTCTATATGGTGCAGAGTCGTGCGCATGCATCGTGAGTGACACCGGACTGGTCGATGTTGGTTCAAGCGCTGTCACTACACAGATCACAGATCACCGCGAAACCGGAGCCAAAATCACATCTCACTCCTAACAGCTGTTGAGAGTAAGAGAAAGTGCACAGTGGAGGTTGCAAACCTAATGAACTGACTTCAAGTGTGTGAGGTTATGTATTTTTTGCGCCCACAGCTATCTTTTGTAGAGCGCGTTTAGATTACCACTTTTTTCAAACGAGCTGGTGGAACACTGCAAGGAGAAAAGCTTTGAACCGCAGGTCACGTTCGGGGAGTTGTGACCTTGGGGCAGCTCGGACGCTGGTAGCTGCCAGGGGTTCTTACAACACGGGCATCTCATAGCAAAATCTCCGGGTGCCATTTTCGTTTTATCCCGAATTTATTTGCACAGCTGAGAGGTGGCACAGAATCAGGGAAAGTGGTGTTGTTCCTTTTCAGGTAGAGCCCAAGATTGTCAGTATTGTAGGTCTGAAATGTCTCAGAAGCAAGTCCAACAGTTGAAAGTAGAACCTTCAGAGGAGTTTCCTTCGTTTTGAGTTTGTTGCGTTGGGGTGGTCTTGGAGTTCCGCTCACCTCACGTCAGACCTACTCTGGCTTGCCAGAGGTTACGAGCTTCGGCCGCTGCGCGGCCGATCGCGCGATTCTCGACAGACAACAATGGAAAGCAGCTCGTAACCTCCGGTGTAATACAGAAAAATAAAAAATCCTTAAAAAAGTGAAAAAATCGCGTCCGGAGGCTCGTGGTCTCAGCCAGAGTACGTCAGCGTCAGACCAGATCACCAGCAGACGAGACACACACGAGATAGTTGAACAGACGTGACGTGAGACGTCATCGTCACGTCGACGTGCGACATCCCAACATCCAACAGCAAGAGACGAGAGCGAGAGTCAGACTCTGTACGTCTTGCGAGGAAGACAGATACGCTGTCCGGCTAAGCTCGCTAGGAGACAAACTGATAATCCTATAACTTGTGTCTGGCCGAAGCTTTATGCTCTCGGAAACCCAGACAGTGAAACGATGACTGTACTACTGTACTGTACTACTGTACAGTACAGTGCTAGGATGTCACGGACACGAGACGGAAGCAGGGTCAGGCTAGGGGCTAGTCAGAGCCCATAATAACTAAGCCTAAACCCGAAGTCCAGCACACCACCCGTGGGTGTGACTACCTAGCAAGGCAGGTACAGGGTATACAGCCACGTGATAATAAACAAACACCTACGTGCAACTCGGTGGAAACCGATCACTTCTAGCTGGGTGCCGGGGTCTTGACCCGGTCATCCCACTACTGGGCTAAAGCTAATCAAGCTGCCAGGATGATTGACAAGAAAACTCAGCCACTTTGAAGCTGGTCAGCAGAGCTGAGTTCAGCGGTTGGGATGTAGATACAGAGTAATCCCGAAGTGAATTGTAAACTGTCTGTTCGAAATTGAGCACCACCAGGCCCAAGTGGGCAAGGCGGTTCCACAGCAGAAAGTAAATCAACTGAAGAAACCATACAAGCAGATTCCCATGGCGGTTCGAACATTGAAGAAAGAGATGAAAGAACTCGATCGTCAGGCGGCCAATCACGGATGTCCAGAGAGCCAAGTGGCGGATCCGAAGCAAAGAGACCTCCAGTAGAACACACTATTCGATGAAAATGATATTCTCATGTGAAAATGATATTGCCTTATTTACATCATGATAGGCTTAAAAAGCCGCATTTTAACAGTCAAGAACATGCAAGTGCAGGTTGTGCATTAGATTTAATGGTTTTTATGGTACAAAATTGAGGTCAAATGCACTTTTTCGAAATCTAGGAGGAGTGAAAACACAAAGAACTTTTGACTCAGAATCTATATACACGTTATACACATATTATTTACATGTTTTTTTCGTCTTGCTTTACGCGTCCACTTCAGGTGCTACCGCTACCGCTACGCAATTATCAAAAGCTTCGTCTTCATCGGAATCATCCGATTCATTCAAGTCACCTAGGTCCTTGCGCGTGCGTTTGGATTGTTGTGCAAGCAAAGCGACGACTATCTGCGCGTATTGCTCGTTCGGTATACTCCGTTCGGGGTCTTTCGCATCCACATTCCATGCCAGCACTATTTCATTCTTATCGAAAGTCTCGGTAGACGGTCGGTGCCCGGTGGCGCTGCGAAAGCTCCTGGGTGACTCGCAAGCTGCTTGCCGAGGTGCTTCTTCTTGGTGTCGGTGTGCTTTTTGGGTTGGAAATAGCGATATAGCAGTTGTTGAGTTGACGGATAGCGCGCCTCCACCTTCACCAAGTACAACGGATCCGACCATTCGCTTCGCCTCAGTTGTACGCGGAAAGCGAACTTGTCGTTTTCAGATTCCACCGCGAGAGCCACTGCAAAGCTGCCGACTGTCATCTGGCCGTAGGTGACCTCCCACTGGGCGTTGTCCACGTACTGCTCTGCTCGCTTTTGGGCTCGACCTTGGTGTTTCCGTTTACCGTTGTACACTTCTATCGGCGCTCGATCAATTCGGCGTTGGATGCGCACCGGTATAGCGGGGACGGCGGCAGCCCCGGCAGCTTCTATCGCCAACGCAGGCGCCTCTATCAGTCGAACCAAGGTGGCATTGCGCTCGATGGCGATTTTCTCGGGATGCTGGAAGGGTATCGCGGGCGCTTGACATTCTCCACCAGCAGTTAGGTGGCGCTATTTCTCGATGACATCCTCGCGCCAAAACTTTTCGTGCACGTCCGTGAGCTTTGTGCCCAAAATGTCCTTCAACGCCTGTAAGGTATGCTCAAACTTTTCGATGCCTTCTTCGGTAAAAGGAATCGGCTTGATGTATCCAGGCCCCGCGACAGGGGGTGTAGAAGCAAGCTTTGGCAATGGAGTCTCGGGTAACCATTTGGGTGAAATGGAATACTGTTTGTACTGCATGCCCACTTCGCCGTGCTCGTTCTTCTTGAACTTGAAAGCCTGCTGTGCCAAAATATTGTGGCAATCGAAGACGTGACCATCAAACCAAGAGCTGAAGTCGAAGATCTTCTCGGTGTACTCGCACGTTACACCATCCGTAAAGCATTCTTGTGCGACCTCTATCATCTCGTCGAGCGTCCAAGCTTGCTTGCGTCGTAGACGCACGGAGAAGCGTGAACACATCTGGTCAATGTTCTCGTGCGTATGTCCCACCAACAGAAAGTTGAGTTTCACCTTGCGAAAGACGTCCGTGTGCACCAGCCAAGCTGCGTATGCCAACATCAACTTGGGCTCTTGTTGGTGCTCACATTGTCAAGCTGTACATACAATACTTCCGGCATCGGGTATGAATTTTCCCCGTCCCCGTTGCGTCGATGCTCTTGAATGCGGAGGATATCCCGGTGCAAAACGTTGACAAGGAAGTTCGCATCGTCCTTGAAGTTGGCGTAGTTGAAATCCATAAAGCGGCCCACGTTCTCGATCATGCTCCCCATGTTGTGCACGTCAAGGAAGTCCTTAGAGTCCAGATGTTTAGGGATACGTCGAAAGTGTGGCAGTCGGGTGGTCAACTGCGTCATGCCATCGATGATCACCGAGGCATACTTATGCCAAGTTTTGTTCATGGTAATGCTCTTGGTCATATTCGCTTTACGACCATGTTTGTAGTACTTCTGGCGCTCCGCTCGTGCGATTGCATGATGTTTGTTGAGAGGCCCGTTGTATTGCGCTGTGCAAGATACACAAATTTGGGTCAGTGAACAAATTACATAAGCATATAAACACATCACAAAGCTATTCTTGAATATTCACCTTTTTGAGATTTGGTTAAGCCTTCCTTCAATAACTTGAAGGACGCGCAAACATCGCACTGAGAAAATCGGTTCGTCGATGGAATCTTGAGCCACTTCCTGCAATCTTCGTCAAATATTTTGTAGATGTAACTGAGAGAGCATTTTTTCCTCTCCTCATTCTCTTGCAAGCCCTCGTTGTACTCGTCCCACAGCTCTTCGATGGTCAATCCATCCGAAAGATGAATCAGTTCTTGGTCAGGTTGGTGTTGTCCGTATTCGTCGGCGTATTTCTTGAGCCAGGCGACGACCGACTCGCGTTTCAGAGAAATCTTGCGGTTGTCCTCCTCGTACGTCAATCCATGAACAAACGTGTGTCGGCCCTCGAGCACGCGTGTCCGACAGTCGAGAAGATACCCGTAGCTGATGCCGTAAGCCATATAGTAGAACTTAAAGCACACCTGTTACAAAAAAAAACCGTCACTCAAAAATTAATAACACATTATCTAGAAAATGCATAAGGGGTTTGGTAGGTCATGCCAATTTAAGACGCTTGGGAGACACCCCCAACACTGCACGTCTGCAGGCGGGACGGCCGTCGCATGCTCGTCAGCACTCTCCACACCACGCCTTAAATCTGCGCAACCTAGACCCTCAGTGGGAATCGAACCCACGAGTGCGAGGTTCATAGCCTAGCGCCGTACCAACTCGACCAACGTCGCGAATGTACTTTATGAAATTTATTTAGAAATTTATGATACAATATTCCACATTCCTGTGATGAACAAGATTACACAATCTATCACAAGGTCCAAGAAAAATTTCGCTTTGACCAGAGGCCGTTCATTAGCTAATGAACGGTTCCCGTAGCCAAAGTGTCTATGTGCGAGTCGCGCTTTGGCTAGCGGCCGTTCATTAGCTAATGAACGGTTCCCGTAGCCAAAGTGTCTATGTGCGAGTCGCGCTTTGGCCAGAGGCCGCTCATTAGCTAATGAACGGTTCCCGCAGCCAAAGTGTCTATGTGTGAGTCGCGCTTTGGCCAGAGGCCGTTCATTAGCTAATGAACGGTTCCCGCAGCCAAAGTGTCTATAAGTGCGTCGCGCTTTGGCCAGAGGCCGTTCATTGGCTAATGAACGGTTCCTGCAGCCAAAGTGTCTATGTGTGAGTCGCGCTTTGGCCAGAGGCCGTTCATTAGCTAATGAACGGTTCCCGCAGCCAAAGTGTCTAATTGTGAGTCGCGCTTTGGCCAGAGGCCGTTCATTAGCTAATGAACGGTTCCCGCAGCCAAAGTGTCTAATTGTGAGTCGCGCTTTGGCCGAGAGGCCGTTCATTAGCTAATGAACGGTTCCGCAGCCAAAGTGTCTGTGTGAGTCGCGCTTTGGCGGAGGCCGTTCATTAGCTAATGAACGAGTTCAAAAAAAACATACACTGCTTCTTGCCCAAAAAGTATTTGAAGTCGAACTTGTCCTCGAGATCGAAAATTGTTTTAGCAAGTCTTTGATGAAGTATTCCTTTCTATCTTTTTGCGACATCTTGAAAATATTTTCATGAAAAGACTGAATATCTGCGGATGAGAAAGATGAGACGGCAGTGCGACTTGCAATTGCACTTAATTGTTTCGCCATTGATATACTTGTCGCCTGCAAACGTCGCTGCTTAATACTAATTACGCCCGTATATTGTTTCTTGCGTATGTCGGATTCGTACGGTTTGCGCACGACAATCTGCTTGTTCACTTCACCATTTAAACAAACAAGAGGGTCTTCATTCCTCAAGTCCAAACTTGTCTCTGAAAATTCTGTATCAAGTCTGCTTTTTATCTCTTGTAAGTCAATTTCGCGCAAAGCGCGTGACCCGAAACGTGAAGAATTAGAGCTAACTTCCGATCTACACGTCAGGCGCGTTCAAAGAACCAATTGCGTATTCGCGCTTGGGGGCTGTGCTGCCTATTCTACGAAGGGTGGGTATACCCACCGTAAGAGGTGCTTACGGTGGGTATACCCACCCGAAGGGTACTAATAATTCCCGCTGATTGGCTGCGAATCACGGCATGTCACCAGTGACCAACTTGTTCTAGACACTTCAATGAACCTCTATGGAGCCTTCACATGCGCCAGAAATGGCTCATCAGCGAGAAAAGTGAAACCCAAACTCAGAAACCCTAAAAGCAATGAGCTTCAATGAGCTTTTGGTAGCTCGCACGCTGCTCGTGCCCGCCGGGGCTTGCGGAAGCGGGAATGGGCTATTCAAATTTTAAGATATTTGCGAGGACCCCTTACAACACCATCTCGAAGCGGTGGTGACGTCCTATGACGCGGCGAAGCCCTCTCGGGAAAACGATACGGGATCACGTTTGATGGTTTGAATTGGATGGAGATAACTCTGAGAAGGGCGAGGACTTTGGTTTTGAATATTTGGTGGGGGATCCGCCCCAAACGCCCTCCTCTGACGTGACCGCTCCTTCTACAAACCCCGCGAGTTGAGCTTTAGTCTTAGTCGAGAACCAGGACCCAGTTGAGAGAGCCCGGCCTCGAGGTAATCGCCAAGGAAGGCAGCGCCGTAGTTTAGGAAATAACAGAGGTGCACCTGTAATACAGTGTGAATAATATCTTTTTGGTCTGCATGCTACCTGATTTTGAACGTGCGATATATGGAGGTCCGCCAGGTGGCAGCTCATGTGTACCCTAAGGTACGTCGGTTATATACCAAAATCAAAGTAAATAACGAACAAATAAGTGTCTCGATATTATACCAAGCTCCAGGAGTCTACAAATACCGTTAATTGTGTATACCCACCGTAAGGGATAATTCCTACCCACCGTAATTTCTCCAACTTCAAGGGTGTGGCAGGTGGCCAAAACTTATCGGAGTCGTGCAAATTAACTTTTCCAGCCTTTAATCAACCTCTTGGGACACAGAAAAATCATAGGGTTGACCCCCGCAACCTACTTGCGCGGTCGGTACGAGCATGCACAGTTTCGCATTACGGTGGGTATACCCACCGTAATATTTTTAGAATAGGCAATTGGCTCATGATTGAAAAAGTCAGCCCCTATTTCCATGGAATCTTCAATAACTATTCCCGGGCACGGTTTGCAGATAATCTCGCAACCTTCATCGAAAGGAATAGAAAACATATTTTCGTCAAAATTAGCCGTCATTAGCTTATGAAGCCGTTTTTTACGTTCTAAAAATGATATAGACTTGCGAGTCAACCAAGAATTTCTATCTTACTGAATCGATCGATCCTCGATTTCAGCGCAAATGACACCAGGATATCTTAAAATCATATCCTTGATCTGAACAGACCGAATCAAAAAGCGACAGCGCATGTCATTTTTGATTAAAATTGACATCGATATTCGACATGTCATTTTTAGCCGCCAGAAATGACTTTTATTATTGTGCTAAAGTTACATCACTTTTTCAAAGTTCATTCACACACACCCCTTTCACAGTTGACAGCCAATTTCTCTCATTTCGCAATGGCGACACTCGAAACATTTCAAGCACTGAGGGCTCAACATATTTTCCAGCTCTATCTTGGTAACAAGTGGAGCATTGTTAGAACCCTTGAAGCCGACGATCCTTCGGACAGTCTGCAATTACTGATTCACTCTGAGGACCCTTCCGAGGAAAATGAAGAAATAATTTTTAGTTTTCCTAAATTTACCTCTTCGACTGTAACCGGGGGTAGCCTCGTTCCTGAGAAACGCGTAGCGTACAGTATCATTGAGAACGAGACTCCAATTCTGTATTTCGTCGCGTACAGAAACAGAAAGCTTACTGTGATCGAATTAGACAGCGCAAACTTTGAGGAAGCCTTGAGCCTTCCAAAGCACACAAATCGGCTGTTGGCTTTTCAAAGTTTGAAAACTAGAGCAGCAGACGAAAATAAAAGCAAAGAATTCTATCTAGCGAGCTATGTAAACCAGGCGTGGAAAGCGTCGATTACAGCTCCTTTCTGGCAAAGCAGGAGACCAGCGGCAGTGATCGATGACCTCGGACTTGCTGGCGAGATACCATTTGTAGAGGCTTCGGTACGTCCCTTTCATGCCCTGCGCCTGGACCGGGGCGGAAAGCGTTCATTAGCTAATGAACGCTTTCGGCCTCGAAACGCGCGCCCTGAGCCTAAACTGGGGCGGAAAGCGTTCATTAGCTAATGAACGCTTTCGGCCCCGAACCGCGCGCCCTGAGCCCTGACCGGGGCGGAAAGCGTTCATTAGCTAATGAACGCTTTCGGCCTCGAACCGCGCGCCCTGAGCCCTGACCGGGGCGGAAAGCGTTCATTAGCTAATGAACGCTTTCGGCCCCGAAACGCGCGCCCTGCGCCTGGACCGGGGCGGAAAGTGTTCATTAGCTAATGAACGCTTTCGGCCCCGAAACGCGCGCCCTGCGCCTGGACCGGGGCGGAAAGCGTTCATTAGCTAATGAACGCCTTCCGCCTCGAACCGCGCGCCCTGAGCCCTGACCGGGGCGGAAGGCGTTCATTAGCTAATGAACGCCTTCCGCCTCGAACCGCGCGCCCTGAGCCCTGACCGGGGCGGAAGGCGTTCATTAGCTAATGAACGCCTTCCGCCTCGAACCGCGCGCCCTGAGCCCTGACCGGGGCGGAAGGCTTTCATTAGCTAATGAACAGTTTCGTCTTGTCCCAGGCTGCCAGGAGAACGGATGTGCAGCGTGCTGCCGAACGCGCCCTTCAAGGACCTAGTGGCTCCAGAGCTTTTACTGGAGCGGGCGCCAATGTGGATATGTCTCAAGTGGCCACCCCATCTGAGGCAAGGAAGGCAGCCGAGGTGGCTGCACATGGGTGGCACGCTAAGCTAACAGTGGAGCATGCAGCAAAGATGGATTTTGAGGAGAAAGCAAAGCTGTGCAGGCAAATCGAGATGGAGCACCGGTGGCCGAACCCGATGTCGACCGACGAGGCGGCTGAGCAAGGGAGTGTGTTTCGTCTCCCCATTGGATGCCTGTACCACGCGACGGGGTACGAGGCCTGCCGGGATCAAGAGAGGGGCTGGGTGAACGAGATCAAGAACAGCAGGAAGGAGAACCCGTGGGCCCCTTTCAATGCGGGTCTTGTTGCGATCGACGATGTCAAAACCCGTGCCGAATTCTCCATAAAAAAAGCTCTCGCGGGAAAATACAGAGGCAAGGTTTTTGGGCACCAGCACTGTTATCAAGCCACCGACGAGTGTCACGAGGAAATCCCGTTGGAGATAGCTTTCCAGTTCTTCGAGAGCAAGATCTACATCGGTCTCACGCCTGACATGATTCGGTTCTTAGGCGAGATGCAGAACCAAATCGACCAGAAGACGAAAGGCAAAGACCACACTCAGTTCATGCAAGGGCTTCGTTCGACCCTTTTCGAAAAGAATGGGGTCGTGTACAAGGTTTACCGAGATGCGTTGATCTCCGAGTTCGTCGCCGGTGTCCCCGAGGACACCGAAGAGGGTACCTCTTATCAACCTGGGTATTACGAGGTCGGAGGGCTGGTGCAAAAAATGGCGGAGTTCGAATCAGAGCATGGATTTGCAGTCCCGGATATCGAGAAATATCCCAAGGGATTCCAGTACATCGAGGATGTGGAGACGTCTGAGCGCGAGGGAGACCTTGAGACCCTCCCTGAGGTAGACGTGACGGTGAAGACGCTGGAGGATGACATCAACGCTCACCTCGATCGGGTCACAAGTTGGTACCCCGTAATGTCTCACTTGAACCAGTCGATGGAGACGCATGTGAAGGAAGTAGCGATGTCCAAGCATTCTGTGTTCGGCGGCGTGCAAATCAACCACTACTTCATGCACTGGACAATTGCCAATTTCCGGCCGCAGACGTGGGACCTCTGCGTTAAGATCATGGAGGCTTACAGAAGGTTTGACCTGAAGGGCATGAAAAACCCTTTGGCTTCGAAGACCAAAAAGCGCAAGGCCTCATCTTCGCCCGCTAAGGGACCCGCCAAGAAAGCTGGCAAAAAAGGCACCTCCAACCGACAGGTAAATTACTTTTTACTTTTGCTTCAAACAGTGTTTACCCCCCCAAAGCATCCTTTTCTATATTTTAAGACATTCTAAAAATGTTTTTTTTACTTGCAGATGGAAGACGAGGTGCAACGAGGAGGCGGGGACCACGGAGCGGGCTCGTCTAAAGGGGCAGGCATTTTGGTGGAAGAAGCTCAGTTTCTCCACAATGCCAAATCCATGGGTATGACGTTCTGGATTAACTTGGGCGGCTTGGCGGGGGAGGCGGAGTTCGACAAGGTGGACACGTATCTGCGCCTGATTATTCAGAAGGAGTTGTCAGTAAAAGAGGGGGGCCTGATGATAAGCCAGTTCAAGAAGGAACGCATGGTGCAGAAGCACTTGGTGTCCGCGGCGGGATTGCAAACCTGGGACGCATTCAAGGCCGAGTTCACCCCCTACTGGAGCTCCCAAGAGAAAATCGAGTCGTTGATCGGCTGCTTACCTTCAACTCAGGGGGGAGCGCGCCGGGGGGGGTCTGGGGAAGTTCCGCACGCGATCTTGAATTACGTCGAGAACGCGCGGGCGAATCTCCAAGAAGCGCAGGCGCCACGCGCGGGGCACATCCTAGGCTTGCAACAGGTCGAGGTGAAAGTCGACATCAAACTCTATCGGGAGGCGCGGACCGAGGGGCCGGAGCTTAAGGTTCCAGGAGAGGCAGGCCTTGAGGAGGACGAGCCCACACATGAGACGAACGTGCCGATGTTCCCTCGTTGGAAGATCGTCAAGGGCAGCATGAGCGATATGAAGGACGTCCCGAGGCTGCCCTTCACGGGGACGATCATCGACTGCAATTACGCCCTTGACAAGGAGAAGACTCCCGACGCGATGACCAAGGAGGAGGTGCAACCGTTCCTGGAGTCTTTCAACGCCAAGACCACCGCCCCGGCATGGACTATCGCTATCTTTTGCGGTTTCGTCCAACAAAGCGATTTCCTGGAGGTGATTGACAATTACTGCTCCGGCCGCGCGGAGCGGTTCTTCTGGCACAAGCAGAACGTGAACATGAACCCCAACAGGACCGTGCGCTACAATGACGTTGAATGTGGCGTCCTGGGGTACCATGTAAAGAGCGATGCCCAGGGGGAGTCTACTAAAAAGCCGGAGTGGATGTTCAACTTTGATACTGGAGAAGGTGAACGTGTGAGCCGCGCGTCACTTTTGCGCGGCTTCCCGGTTGTGCACCAGATGTTCAAACGCGACAACAAAGCCGTGAATAACCATCAGAAACCCCAAGCTCTGTTGATGGAGCTGATCCAGTGCCACATGCTCGGTGACAATCCGGGCAAGATGGATGAGAACGGCCATCCACTCAACTGGATTCTCGACGCTTGCTGCGGCGTCGGCTCGACGTCCATGGCCGCCATGAGGTGTGGTATGAACGCGATCGGCTTCGACCACGACCAGTTCATGGTCAGCTCTGCGCAGCAACGGCTGATCAATTTCGACAACGAGCCCGATCAGGACGCCGAGACGAAGCCAAAACAGAAGAGCGAACCGACGGCGAAGGGCAAGGAAGCGGCCACTGCCGATTCTGAGGAAGAAGAGAATGATGCAGATGAGGAAGATGAGAATGATGAATAAAATAGTAGGATTTGTCGACCGCCCTGACTGATAGTATCAGTCATGCCTCGACGGTATAGGGTGAAAAGTACTCTACTCGTAAACATTTGAATAAAGAATGATACATGTATGCATATTTCGGTGTTTTCATTGTACGCATACTGCACTTTTCTACCGTGTTGCCTTTATGTATCCCTATTTCGCGCATAAATATCACTAAACCCTGATTTTTTTGAAATATATATAAATCCAAAAATGACATATGATAATATCATTTTCATCGAATAGTGTGTTGACAACAAAGAGAACCGCATCCCATCAATGAAGAAGTGCAGGCGTTACCCAGAGTACATTAGGGAGGCAGGGGAGGGCCTCCGCAGGAGCTCACATTACATTAACGTAAACCCTCACTGGTACAAGGGGAAGGATTGTACTCTACTCAATTTTATAGGGTTGCAGACCAAGGGGATAAAGACTAAGCCATCGTTGCAGGCTTTCCTAGGGGCGCATGGCCACCTCACGTTGGGGGAGTTGTATGGGAGAGCTGGCCATAGCGGAGGAGTGTTTGCCACGATACTTAACTCCCCGGACATGGGGGGCTTGTCATACACATCATTCCGTGACATGACACACCTAGGCTTGATTTCTTCGGGAGTGAGCATGGAGGCCCGGACCGAGCGGGAGTTGTCACGGTTGCTTTGGAGCAAAACGAAGAGATACCACGGAAATATGTGGGATAATCCCGCAAACTTCTCGAACACTGGCATTATGACAGGCCGCATGGACCTGTTCTCGTTGGATGAGAGGCACATGGCTACAGATGGGAGCTAGACCGATGGACGGTGACTCCGGGCTCAACCAGGCCCCTGTCACCACCGCCCACGGCAACCAGAGATGCCGTAGCACTGGCCAGTAGAGAACAGCAGAGCATCGAGGACATCAACGCACACCGGAGAAAACTCGACGGCGCCCGCGGACGGTACATCGGAGCTGCTAGTGGCGATGCCCCCCTGTCAGATTCATGCTCAAGAGCGCCGAAGGAGTCAAAAGCCACTTGCTGCCCGCCGTCAGAGTCATTGTCAGAGCCTTGGTCGTTGTCAGAGATTTCAGAGCCAATGTCCGAAGCCTCAATCCTCATGCCAGTAAACAGCGGAGCCGGTGCAGAGTCGCCAAGCTGGAGCGATGGGACAGAACCAGGCAAGCCGAGAGAGCCAGGGACAGCCACTGGTGGGTCATGAGCCGCAGGCACACCACCAGCCACGAGCGCAGAGGGACCCCGAACCGCAGGCGGTGGCGGAATCGAACCCCGTGCACCCGAGTGGAATGTGGCTAGAGGAAAGTGAGCCACGCCGTCATCGTCAGCTGCCGCATCCTGAGCGGAAGCCGCCGCATCCTGGAAGTGCCGCAGAGACGTGGGCTCAGCCGTCACAAAAGAATGCGCCGACAGCTCGCACACCTCTGGACGACCCTCCATCGTGCAGAGCGACTCGAAGGCGTGCTCATCCCCCGCGTCATAGAAACGCTGGAAACGAACAGCCAGGCAGTCAGTCTCGTAGTCTTCAACCGCACTACAATAGTGGGCAGAGTGAAGACCGCCGTTGGGGCATTCAGCATGCCAGTGCTTCAAACCACTTTTGGCACACACCGCATTCTGGCAGTGGGGCACGAAGGCACCACTCTTCTTGTCAAACGAGACAGGAGGAGCGGTGCCAAGCGGCTTAACACCAGCACGATGAAGCTTGGCAGCAGAGCGGGTAAGGTGCTTGCCCGCAGGCGGAGGCCCTTCCCGCTTCTGCCGCTTTAGGTCACGAATGTCCTGTTGCATGCGCTCCAGCTGCTTCTGCAGACTGGACAACGCCGCAGCCAGGTCAGACGCGCCATCGCCGAATGACAGAGCAGAGACAGGGGCGTCAGAGACTTTCAGGCCGTGGCGGAACTGCTCCCGCACACGAGCCTGAATAGTCAGGAGAGACACGCCCTGCCGCTGGTCAGCTCGAGCCAGAGAGTTAGCCAAATCACGGTACAGCCACGAATCGCCGAGAGCCTTTAGAAACTGCCGCTTCACCGCGTCCTCTGGCAAGTTGTGGGAACGCTGAACGTCCCTCAACAGGCCATTGAACTCGCGGATGCCACGGTCAGGATCTTTGCTGCTGGGGATGCGGACCGCCAGCAGCAACTCAAAAGAGTCAAAGGGTTCCGAACGCTCCTGGAGCATGCGCACCACCTCAAGGGCAGCGCGCTTGCCATCTCCAGGAACGTCGGACCCAGAGGCCTCAAGCCAGTCACGGGCAGGCGAGCCAGGGCGAGCCAGAAATGTCAGAGCCGAGAGCAACAGCTCATTTGCCTCATGCCTGGCCTCAACTGCCATGTCAGTTAAGTCAAACAGGGGAGCAAACGCCGATGACTGGAGCACAAACTGCGTGCGAAGCTCATGCATTAATTGTGAAAAAATGTCCACAGCGTCTGCCTCTGTTCCCGCAAAGCGCTCCGATTTGTCGCCTAGAATCTTAGTGGCAACGGTCTTGGCAATTTTCCTGTCGAAACTGTCACGAGCCAACTGCTTACATTTGTCCAAAATCTCTCTTGCAGCTGCGGTGGTCGGTGCCGGCAGCTGCGGCGTGTGTGGAGTCGCAGCGTGCTGCGCACCGACGTCATCAAAAATCGTTTCTAATCTACGGACGCGAGACCGCATCGATCTATTTGTTGTTGTAACCATGATGGAGAGACAGGGGAGAAGGTTGAGCTAAACAGGGAGATGGTGGAAAAACGCTTACAGCGGCCAGATGGTTTGTAGAAGTCTCAGCTGACAGATCAAAATTCACAGGTCGTAAGCGAAACCATGAGAGCGGCCAAAATCAGTCACGTGTGGAACGACCTCGCCGGAGCCAGCGGCGCACGAAACAGATTAACTCTCGCTGCGACGATGCTTCCGCAAAATAAAAAAATAATCCGTCACTAACTGATCTCCTGCGCAGCGAAGGCGAGCACAATGCGTGCCGCCATCACTGCCAAGTCAAAAGGCCATACCGTAAGAGCAATTCACCACCGCCCAAGTGGGCGCTCAACCCCTCCTACGTCCTACTTAGCCGAACATGGCAACAGCAAGGCGCTGCGCCATCATCAGAATCACCGGAAAGCCGGTGCGGCCTACCGCTTCCACTGCGTGGTGGGCCCATAACCTGCGAGGAAGACAGATACGCTGTCCGGCTAAGCTCGCTAGGAGACAAACTGATAATCCTATAACTTGTGTCTGGCCGAAGCTTTATGCTCTCGGAAACCCAGACAGTGAAACGATGACTGTACTACTGTACTGTACTACTGTACAGTACAGTGCTAGGATGTCACGGACACGAGACGGAAGCAGGGTCAGGCTAGGGGCTAGTCAGAGCCCATAATAACTAAGCCTAAACCCGAAGTCA
>LGRX02034276.1:0-28398 GCA_001247695.2 Cymbomonas tetramitiformis | reverse complement strand
CGGAACCGGAGTCTCTGAGCCGCGGCGATCGAGGATCGATGATTCGAGCATCGAGGTTTGTTACATTTTAGAAGCTCAGAGACTCCGGTCTTTTATGCCAAAAGCTCAAAACCTCTCTTCATTTTCGCCATCTCTTTTCTACTGCGGTTTCAAGGCGTCAGACTGGTGCTTAGCTATCGCAGTTTGCATAATGTTGTTGCCTCCAGAAGCGATATCCACGAATTTATTGTCCCAAGTCATACTGAAAACCCATATTTCCTTCGGTTAGGCCATATCGTGCATTACAAGCCCAGGAAGAACCCTTCAAACGAGGGCGGTAGGACGAAAGCATTTGATGAAAACGTGAACCGCGCTGCTCTATAGATGCTAGCTGGATGCTCGGGGACGCTTGAGGATGGGCGCGTTCGACAGGTAAGAAGGCCCTCTTGAAGTCCCGCAAACAATATCGGTGATGTTCTGTGATGAACTTGGCCGTTTTTGACGTCCAGTTTCAGGTTTCGCTGCAATACATTCGCTGAGAACGTGAACTCCGCAGGTGTGTAGATGCTAGCTGGATGCTCGGGGACGCTTTAGGATGGGCGCGTTCGACAGGTAAGAAGGCCCTCTTGAAGTCCCGCAAACAATATCGGTGATGTTCTGTGATGAACTTGGCCGTTTTTGACGTCCAGTTTCAGGTTTCGCTGCAATACATTCGCTGAGAACGTGAACTCCGCAGGTGTGTAGATGTTAGGGTTGGAAATCGGTGCGGGGATTTTCACTGTACGAGCCGGGTCAAATCATATATATCGTCATGGGCGAAAGTGCTCCACGACGGGATTTGAACCCGTGACGTTCGCTTCTCTAGTGCGACGCTCTAACCAACTGAGCTACGCGGAGGATGATGATCCTTTCGCGCATTTCAGTGGTACTCGTACAAATCGGACTGTTACAGATCGATGATCGACCATGCGTGTGACATCGACGACGACGTACCAACATCGCGACTGCGGGCGTCTGTCATCTTTCGATCCGTAACATATCTCCCCTCTTTAAAGTGTCGTGACCTCACGACATTCGTGTCGAGTTACTTTTCAGAGGTCCGACCTCAGATGTGATGACGTGGCAGCCAACCTTGTCCGCTCGTACCGGGGGTTGTGTGGAATGTGTCCACGTCATCAGCGCGGGTCACATCGTGCCCGTGCATACGCGATCGTAGCGCAGGTCACATCACCGTTCTTAAGGGTTCGCTTGGAAGCGATATGATATATGATATATAGCGAGGCTATTATGGAACGTTAATAGCTCACGCAGCGTATGTGTGGATATGAGTGCAGTGCTTCTTCAGAAGTGACTGCTGTAGCCCAACGCTACCTCATTTTACGCAATGCCCCGCATCTCATAGATGCCACCACAATTGGGTTGTGAACCCAAGGCATTGGTTGAACAATCAGTATCGGCTGAACGAATAAGCCATATGATACTCGCATGCTTGTTCAGAACATGCTAGAAGCGAAGATGAGTTTTCTCCGAACACTTTCGGTTCTTCAAGACTTCATCTTGCTTTGTCATCTCGATGCCACAACCTGGCCTCTCGATGACAGGTGTCACTCAAGGTGAGTGAATGACAAATGGTATGACTGTACATGTCATAGTCGACCGTACTGACGACTGTCATAAATGTATGACGCGACTCGACCTGTACAGTCATGATCGACCATACTGTCGACTGTCATAATAATATATGACACGACCGACTGTCATAATAATATATGACATGACATGACATGGATGACAGGTATGATACGTATGACATGTATGACACATATGTCATCGGTCATAACCCTGACAGATCTCCCCTCTTAAGAGAG
The DNA here is from genome assembly GCA_001247695.2 of Cymbomonas tetramitiformis. Taxonomy (NCBI): domain Eukaryota; kingdom Viridiplantae; phylum Chlorophyta; class Pyramimonadophyceae; order Pyramimonadales; family Pyramimonadaceae; genus Cymbomonas; species Cymbomonas tetramitiformis. Next base: position 26,551 of record LGRX02034276.1, on the reverse strand, counting down.
TTGTGTCCTCACAACGGGCATACCTTTGTAGGGCATACCTTTGTATATGTCTTTAATGTCTCTGTTGTTGTCGCTTCTTGCTGGTACCAGTCTTCTTACACCGATTTGAGGCGTCCCTCATGGTGTTTTTAGGTTATTGGGGGGAACTGAGTCCACTTTAGTCCCTCACCTTAGGCATTTAGCCATACAGGCCTTAGGATGCAGCCCACCTTTCCGGAAATCGTATCGTTGAGTGACGTTCCAAGGTTCAATGAAGAGCGTTTTCGCGATACAATCCTACGCTGGATTACTGATTGATCCACACGTTATCATGTATGTGCTAGACGATTCAAAGCATCCGAAGTCTACGTTTCGGATTATTTGCGCTAGCCGTCGTCGCCTTTGAGCGATCGATGATCCCACGATTATAACGAATTATATTCGAACGATTCTCGGCCTAATATAGTGCACCCAACTCTTCCTCCCCTCCTTAAGCAACTTTGGAGGATCCTAGGCGGTGATGGGGAGCCCGATTTCGATAATAAACGAACAAAGGGGCTTGTTTTAATGCAAACGGAGTGGCCCTGCTTAACGGAATTGGATTTAAAATCCTTAACCGGTCTGCTCAACTCCTCAATATTTTTGTCCAGTACGCACGCTTTGACGAACATCTATCGCGATGAGTGAGAATGGATTCGCCACGTACTAATGTGAAATTTATTTAGTTATGTTTGTCAAGCACAACTTAGGATCACAACTCCTTCTACCTCAGTCAATATCTCCGGTAGCTTCGGATGACTGGCCAAGAATCCGATGACAAACCACGGTTTTGGCAAAGGTAGCATTTAGCAGTTTTTTTTACAGATATTGGTACCCGCATATGCGTATCTGTGTAAGGGTATGATTTATACAAGGCTCACTACACCTTAGCAAGGAAGGATCAATTCCTGCTCCTGTCATATCAATTTGATGCAGGGTAAAAAATGTTAGGGATATAACCCTGCAGTTCTCGGGTTGCAGCCCATTGCACCGAAGATGCATCGCAGTTCTTGGGATGCAGCCCTGCAGTTCTTGGGATGAAGCCCTGATATATATATGTGACCGATGGACGAAAACCTCTTGGGTACATGTTTCCATGGCCTGATTTTTATATGGTCGGCAATTTTTTGGCAAAAAGTCATTGGCTATCAGCTTTTGACTTAGAAGCCACAATGTTATAGAAGCTGCGACCTATTGTAACCATATGCGGTAGTTATGCCTTCAGCATACGTAGACAATATGATTATGTGGAACTTATAATCCCACTTAAGTTGCATCATGATAAATTTATCCAGGTGTTAACAAGTGATCAGGATTTGATAAGGGGTTGACGCCCCACAAGCCAAAGGTCACTGTCTCATAAGGCTCGCCTCAAGTGTGCGGCTTTGAGGGTTAGTGTCCTGGCGAGGCACAGTCATGATGCTTCCTAGTCCATAATGGAACTGGAAATGAGAATGCTCAAGATATCCGAAGACAGGAAGGCTTATGGTTGGCCAGAATTACTGTCAAGATGCTTAACTTTGAGGGAATGGCATTCGGATACAAACTGTGCAACCATGCATGTGACTTATGCATTGATGTATGACTTTGATGAATTGTCTCTTGTCATGATCCTGGAAGGAATGACGGGCAATTAGCTAGAGTGGCTGATTTACTCACTCGGCTTTGCTGTTCATGGAATTCGATGTTTAATGGCACAACTGGCAATCCTTTGCTCAGATGCTTTCCTGAAGACATTGGCAACAACTTGTGTGCCAGCTTCTCTAGATTTAGAAATCATGGATCAACAATTTATGAATCAAAACACATGTATCAAGGTTGATTCAATGAATCCTTCAACTCTTGAATTTCGACAATCAGCATCTCAGGCTGTTGACGTCAAAGTGATGGTCTTAAGCTTACAATATAGCTTATTCACATTTGAAAAACCATCGTTCTCCTATGTCAGTGCCCTTCATATACTATGATAGAGCCGGAGAAATATGCATCTATGATTTCTTCATAATGAACTTCATGTGTCAATAAGTCAAATAAGACTTCATTTGATGTTTCAATCGGCATGATGTACCGTGTCATCAACTTTATGGCTGCTATACACAGATGCTGGAACTTTTGATAAGATTTTTAATTTTCCAAGCAAATCACAATAATGTAAGGTGTGGCAGCTGTATGAAAATGAATGAATCTATACTCTTCCTTCCCCTCGCAAAAATGAGAGATGTATCAAACCAATCAGATGGTAATGGAGGACGTTATTCAATCATTATGTTATGTGAATAATGATTTGATAGAGAATCAGACTGAGATTACTCATCGAATGCTTTAGAGGTAACAATGTCAATCTGAACATTGATTCTCTCTACGTCATATTGGCAATATGCCTGACGTTTTTGAATGTGGCAAATGCCAGATGATGTCAAATGCAGTCGTTGGGTTGCAGCTCACATACTTTGTCAGTTTAGGGTCAATATAGTGTACCCAATTTTAGACAATGGTTCTGGAAAATGATTGTCATGATGAACAAAGAAATCAGTGATGGTACCGAAGTTAACTTTGGTATCGAAGCTAATGGAGAGTCAATCAAGAAGTGTCCGTAATGACAACAAATTACTACGAGTTATATTTTCGTAGTTGATGGATGGCTGACATGTCATTTCATTATGAATAGAACATGGCATTGCCTAGTGATATGTGTATATTCTTCAGCACATGATCACTTATCTCAATGGTGCCCATTTTATTTTTGGGCAAACACTATTCAGAGACTTGTTATGATAAAGAAGTATGAATGATGAATGTGTCATTTCAATCCGATAGAATTGTGACTTGTTTTATGACTATAAAATTTCTGTCACTTTCCAGAATGAGGATGAACTGTGCTTGGAGACCGTATGCAGATTGCGGGTTTTCCAAGACTTCGTGGCCTAATGGATGAGGCAACAAATTTCTAAACATTCCAGAATGAACTTTCAAAGAGTTTTCATTTCTTAATGAAGCATGCTTGTCTTATGTGCCAAAATGTTATGAAATTACAAATGTGGTGTCAATCTATAGAACGGAGTGGCATCTATATGTGGATGGTTTATACCATTGTATGCTATTCCACAATAAGCAATGATGTCAGAGTGAAAACTTTGGACAATTGCAACTCAGTGCAAATTTGAGTGCATTCAAGTCCACTAAAATGTTCAGAATCTGAATCTAATGTACTTTTATAGCTAAAGCTACCATTGACTGTCCAACATCCACTCTGGACATTGTTTCTTACGTCTTTTGGCATCACGCTCAGCGTTTTTCTTATTCTGCAAGCGCCTCTTTGCTACTTTTTCATCCGGAACGTTGTACCGGCTACGAAACTTGCTGGTAACTTCTTCTTCTGAGCTTTCTTCATCCAAAAGCAAAACTGGCTTCAACTTGTCTTGTTCTTTCATCTAGGACGAATCACACAGGGATGCAGCAGACCTGCAGCATGAAAAGAAAATAAACAGCAAGAAAGTTATTATGCAAAATCACCACTGAAGGAGATGACTTTCATCATAGGATGGTATATTGGTTGTTTCATATGACACATAGCAGATATGAATAATTCATAGAGAATTTTGGGATAAACATCCTGGATTGGCTGTGCTTGATTGCTCTATGCCCAAGAATGACCGAAGAGATTGCTTGCCACTTTTCAGCCATAAAGCGTAGAGGCTGCTTAACAACGGTTGGGACCATAAGCTAAATAGCTATGCAGCTATGTCGGAGGCTGAATAGCCATGATTGCACAGACTCAGTCTTTTATGATGAATAGACCTCTGAGAAATGGTGTCTAAAAAATCAATTGACAACAACTCAACCTTTTGGTATGATGCAGAGCTGATGATCTTTGTTGCACTTTAATTGTTTAATGTGCACTAATGAAATGTCTCGTGATATATAATCTCACAGAATAGGCTTTGCTCAATGGCGATATGATCAGATATGTAATGATCAATGAAGACAAGATGGTTGGTATGGCTCATTCAGTAGGCATAATTACCTCAAAGAGATGCCAATACACGGATACATATCAAGACATAAGGGCAATAGGCTTATTGTATAGCCTTCAAGGCAGCTAGCATTTATGCTGCATTGGTCAGCTCAGTGGCTTTGACCTTTCTAGGTGTTGTACTCAGGCCGTGGCCTGCATATTGCATTGAATAATCTTGACACCTTTAATGATCCAATCAGATGATATGTATGAAATATCAAAAATGGTTGCCCTTTTCAATGATCATCGGTGGCAGAGGCCATAGTGCTTGCACCGTGTCAATATACAATTCTAGTCTGGATATATGCTAGACTGGATGTATATAATGTCTAGGTCTTCAAAATCAAGCTCATATGAATGTCATGGTTGATGTATGTGTCAACTTTCATGGAGTTCTGCATGGTTTGACTGTATATAGTCAGGCTTACCAAAACAAAAACGATGATGCAACTTAATTGTTTTATTTTATTATTTGTCTTTATTATTTATTTGGTTTTTAGTTGTATTTTTAGCTTACCATCTTCCCCCCTCAAGGAAGTGTATTGCTAGGCGGTTGTCAAGCGCCGTTTAAATACAACAGAGGTCCGACCTCTATGTGATGACGTGATAGCTTACTATGAAGCTGGATAGCAGTTCTCGGGTTGCAGCCCCTTGCACCGAAGGTGCATTGCAGTTCTTGGGATGCAGCCCGAATTCACGTCATCAGCGTGGGTCATATAGTACCCAAGCATGTGCTGTGTATATACAACACTACCCTCCAGCGGCGAAGTGGCTTGCTATTACCATCATCGTATGCTGTGGGATATCAATATATGATCAGAGAGCATGGATATATATATATATATGTACCATGTTTGTCAATATCGGAGAGACTATGTCTTCTTAAAAATCCTCATGACTATATGTATAATGGCGCTACACCAATGTCAATACCTTCTCTCTGAGTGATTTATTGATTTCAGATGTGAAGTCGTGGCATAAAACATGTCCACGTCATTGGCACGAGTCATGTTGTGTCCATGCATACACGATATTAGCGCAGGTCACAATACAGTGCCCAAGCATACGCGATTTTAGCGTAGGTCACATTGTGCCTCTGTTTATTACATCTGATAATATATGTTACTCATCTTTGTGAGTCTAGACAACATTGTGCTGATTGCAATGCTTTCTCTGGTGACTTATATATCACAGATTATACCAATGTGGTGATCAGTCCAGTGCAATATTTTGTCACCGGAATGTACAGGGATTGTGAATGATTGCAATCCAGCCGAAGAATAATCTCAACAGCTTATTCTGTACTAATGAATTCATCGGAGTTATACTTATTTCGACGATTCAAAAACCCGCATGTCATTGTAGGGACGACATCTCATATGAATATATAGGGTTTTTATCAGAATGCTTTTATGTGATGTCAACATTTATGAACAATTCACTTGCATCTCAGGACAAAAGAGTTACGCTTGGAAGGTTTTGCATGGTGGTCACCAACAGTTATCAGCTGTTATTCGGGTGCCAAATTCTGCCTTCAACACTGGGACTATATCAACCAGTCTTACAGCGATGCACTTGTCCTTTCCACTCTTATGTACGGCTATAGTGCCAAAGTGCATCAGGTGGGATATATATATATATACATTATATAACTATCATCTTCTGATCCAGGAAATGCAATTAAGCATGGTATCAGGTTATATGTTATGTATATATTCAGCATTCCAAACTTACTCGAGAATGTAAATGCTGAACAAAAGTCAACTTATAGTCATTGGAATATAGTTTCCCATCTGAGTTTACACTTTATTAGTGATGGTGGATTTAACGTTGTACAGATTTCAACGTTATTTGTGGATGCAGTGATTTTATCAAAAGCAATCCATCAAAAATCACCAGATCGGAATATGAAACGGATATGTGTGAATCCTATCCACCTTCTTCCCCCCTTGAGGAAGTGTGAAAACATAGGCAGTCAGTTATTTATATACCTTATAGCTTATAGCTTATAGCTTGCAGTCCTTATAGGAAGCAGCTGTTACAGTTTTAGGGTTGCAGCCCTACAGTCCTTGGGTTGTAGCCCTGCAGTTTTTGGGTTGTTGCCCTACAGTTTTAGGGTTGTTGCCCATAGTATTATCATGTCTACGATGATTTAGCATGATATAATAATGCCAAAAAAACGAAGTTTTTCCAAATAATGGCGGCATTTTAGGGCATGTGTGGTTACAGTGGCCCTATTACCCAATACAGTGTTTAGGGTGTTACTTGATATCAGTAACCCTAATACAGGTAAAAAAATAAGCAGTATAACTATTTTGCCAAGATTTTTAAGCAAAACTGCATTCAATACCTAAGTGAATGTTAAGTGATTTTCAGAGGGTACGTTATACCCCTGACACACACATTCAAATATTAGGGTGTTACAGGGTGTTACACGTGTTATGTCTTTCAGGGATTGGTATTTGATAGATAAATATCCATTATAGCAAAAAAAATCAATCCCGAATTTGCAAAAGATTACACGTACAGCATTTTGACCGATTTAGTGTTACAGCCAATATGTTTACCCCTATATATTACACACCTAATATCTAGGGTGTTACACGAGATATGACATGTGTCATTATGATTTTCTCATACCTAAATAGGTATAAAATCATATTATCAAATAAAATAGGGTCCGATTTTCAATTTTCAAATCTATCGCAAACGGATTTTACCTATTTTGGCCGTTTTTGGCTATATGTATATATATATATATATACATATCTCTGTGTGTGTGGACTGCAAAGTACAGAAGTACTGCAAATCACTTCACCATTGCACATGACAAATTTCATGGGATAAAAGTGAATTATACTGCATATCAACATCTAAGGTTGATCACATTTCTGGGTTTTACTGATTTAAACCCATGGAGGCAAATGCACTCTCTGGTGATATTTAAGATATATCAACTGTAAATGGATTCACAGTTGTGTCAGATCCTAAGATATATTTGGATGTATACAACGAGTATATCAAGTGATATCTCTATGTTCAAATACATCTGGACACTGCTAGATATAATCTAAACAGTTTTTACACAACACAATGTTTGTGTGTATGTACGTCCACAACCACCTTTTGTCAATTCATGTGTGGTTGCTGATCTGAGTTGGTACATGCATGTGAAGTGATCATCTGTATCAACTGTCAGAATGCAATGTAGATATTGATGTTGCTCCAGCGATGATATGTGAGTGAGACGCATGGACAGTGCTCAACAGTGACCAGCTGTTATTTGAGCACTGTATACTGCCTTCGGGTCTGGAGATATCTCCATCCAGCCCTTCAGCATGTTGTTTGATCCTGTTCCCTTATGTATCGCCATCGCTGACACTTCCACGCACATGTGTTTGGAAGTGGGATCTATGTATTATGTATTGATACAATACTTAATCATTACACTTGGAGTCAGTGTATTGTCAACATGAATGCTAGTGTTTGTGCAGTGTATAGTACTGCTGATTAGTACTATTGTGTGTGTGTGTGTGTTTACTTACACACACTTTGCAAGATCTTTATGGATATCACAATATCCTAACAGCTTATCATGCAGATTGTCAGCATACCACGTACTGATTATATCTAACATGATATATATAGTTTAGGGATTGTTGTAATTCCATGATAATCTCATTACGATATGAGTTGCTGATAAATTTCACATGAAGCTCAGGTGAGCATTCCTTCAAGTAATCCACCATAGAATGTACGTGTTACCTGGAGAGCATCTCGGCTCCACCAGGGCACGACAAACTAATTATGGTGTTATGATTACTGTCAGGCACCCTTTGCAACATGGATTCTAATATAGGAAGCATTCACTGCAATATGCTTATGCTCTGTACAGTATAATAAAGTATATAACATTTACAACATTGCAATCATTCAGCATAAGACGGTGCATGATATAGAAGTATATGCACTGTGTATTAATGATTGCTGTAAGTGAAATGAGTGTATGTGTGTGTGTGCTGATCTGCACACACATGTTGTGCACAGATCACTGTGCTGCTGATAAGTATAATGCTGATGATCAAAAGTATTTGTGTGGTCATCAGAACATTGGAATCTGCTGCATGGTATAGTTGCATGGTATAATAATGCATGGTACATCTCGCTGCATGCGATGGATAGTATATGCTGCAAGTGTGCATGTGTGTGTGTGATATCACAGATTCAGCTACACACACAACATATAGTACACAGACATGTGATTGCACAGCGTCCATATTTATCTGATTTCGTCTACTTATATGTGTGTGTGTGTGGCTACACACACAGCATATGATGCACACCTATATGATTGCAAACTTGTATGTAAATTTGCCAGTGCATGGATAAACATCATCTCTTATGTGTAAGCATCACAGATTTAAGTAGCATGCTGCATATATGTATACCATCATCGCGCATCGTCTGTTCATGATGAATCTAGCAGGTGTATGTATATCCTGTCAAGCAAAATGAGTGATTTTTGCAACCATTTGAAATGACGAGATTTTGATGCGTATACTGCACTGAAAATTAGTGCGAGTAGCGATTTATCAAAGTCGCTGATGTGCGCGCTGCAAATAGTGAACATATCTCTGTCGCAGGTATGTATGGCATATGATATGAATGCCATTTCGTGTACGGAACATACACTGATGACGATTTGTTCATCTGCGCGTCAGTATGTCGCATATAGTGCAATTTTGCGAATGATAGCAGCGTATGTATGCGATTTGTATGCTGTATGCACACCTCTTCGCGCTGTTATACTTTGACGGTGATTATGCGAGCGTAAGTGTTAGCGACGGTATCTCCCACGCACTTCGTCCGCTGTTTATTCCGCAGCGAGTGTAGTTATGCGGTATATATCTTATATGTGCGATTGCGAGCGCCTGTATGTATACGCGATCCGCGAACCTGTTGCACACACAAAAATACAATATATCTCTATTTGCTGCACTGCACACTTAGGTTCTCGTTCGTCGCGTGGACGATTAGAATACCACTCTCGTAAGGGTTCGCTTGGAAGCGATATGATATATGATATATAGCGAGGCTATTATGGAACGTTAATAGCTCACGCAGCGTATGTGTGGATATGAGTGCAGTGCTTCTTCAGAAGTGACTGCTGTAGCCCAACGCTACCTCATTTTACGCAATGCCCCGCATCTCATAGATGCCACCACAATTGGGTTGTGAACCCAAGGCATTGGTTGAACAATCAGTATCGGCTGAACGAATAAGCCATATGATACTCGCATGCTTGTTCAGAACATGCTAGAAGCGAAGATGAGTTTTCTCCGAACACTTCCGGTTCTTCAAGACTTCATCTTGCTTTGTCATCTCGATGCCACAACCTGGCCTCTCAATGACAGGTGTCACTCAAGGTGAGTGAATGACAAATGGTACGACTGTACATGTCATAGTCGACCGTACTGACGACTGTCATAAATGTATGACGCGACTCGACCTGTACAGTCATGATCGACCATACTGTCGACTGTCATAATAATATATGACACGACCGACTGTCATAATAATATATGACATGACATGACATGGATGACAGGTATGATACGTATGACATGTATGACACATATGTCATCGGTCATAACCCTGACAACCGTGCCCGAGCATACGCGATCTTAGCGTAGGTCACATCGTGTGCCTTATGCCGTTACATCTGAGGCGGTTTCCGAACCGTCGCTTCGATACCAATGTTAGGGTTGGAAATCGGTGCGGGGATTTTCACTGTACGAGCCGGGTCAAATCATATATCGTCATGGGGCGAAAGTGCTCCACGACGGGATTTGAACCCGTGACGTTCGCTTCTCTAGTGCGACGCTCTAACCAACTGAGCTACGCGGAGGATGATGATCCTTTCGCGCATTTCAGTGGTACTCGTACAGATCGGACTGTTACAGATCGATGATCGACCATGCGTGTGACATCGACGACGACGTACCAACATCGCGACTGCGGGCGTCTGTCATCTTTCGATCCGTAACAGTAGATGCTAGCTGGATGCTCGGGGACGCTTGATGATGGGCGCGTTTGAAAGGTAAGAAGGCCCTCTTGAAGTCCCGCAAACAATATCGGTGATGTTCTGTGATGAACTTGGCCGTTTTTGACGTCCAGTTTCAGGTTTTGCTGCAATACATTCGCTGAAAACGTGAACTCCGCAGGTGTGTAGATGCTAGCTGGATGCTCGGGGACGCTTGAGGATGGGCGCGTTTGAAAGGTGAGACAGCCCTCTTGAAGTCCCGCACACAATACCGGTGATGTGCTGTGATGTATTGGGCCGTTTTTTGGCGTTTAGGTTTGGGTTTCGCTGCGAAACCATTGCTGAAAACGTGAACTCCGCAGGTCTGTAGTTGACAGTTGGATGCTCGGGGACGGCTGATGATGGGCGCGTTTAAAAGGTGAGAGAGCCCTCTTGAAGCCCCGCAAACAATATCGGTGATGTTGTGTGATGTAGTTGGCCGTTTTTTACGGTATGTTACGGAGTTTCTTTCAGCATAGATATGCGTACACGCTAGTGTAAAAATATGCAGATCGGTGCAGGATCCTAGGCGGCCGCGGATCTAGGGTCACTTTGAAAGTTGCGGACAACCCCTTCGAAAGCAACATAGGTGTCAAGTGTTCCTAACTGCTTTTAACATCTGTCGGGTTTGGCAGACCTAAAAAGGAAGGATCATAAGGCACGATAACTATGATACCGAAGTTCAAGCGGAGCTAAGACTATGGAATGGTGGTTTATTGAGTGGTATTTATCTTAGTACACACCTCAATAGATATGTTCATTCCACTTCAAAGTGTCTAAACCACTTCTAAGGTGAGTTCACTTAATCACAATGCATGAAAACTGTTCAAAAGCATCCTTGCTGCCTACCAAGTTTAGGAATAATATGAGGCCAGGCACAACTGTTGAACATATGTGACATATTGTCAGATATATAGTCGGGTGTATATATCGGATAATGGGGAATAAACCCTGAGTTAAGGGTTTCGATATCAGAACGGTAAAAGTCTCAGATTGATAAAAGAGATACACATAAATACTAACGGGTGTTTCCCGTCTACTGGTGACGGTCACCCAGCCTACTATAGGAAGTGACAGGTGACAGTCTTTACTGTCGGTGTGTCACATCCAGCACACCACCTAGGGTGGTGACCGGAGCTAGTAGTGAACGAAGCAAACAAACTCCCTACTCAACTTCAGGAGGAAACTGTAGCACAACTGGGGGCCTGTACTCTTGGTCAGGGCGGTCCCAGGTCACAGCAAGATTGTCAGATACTGCTGTTACTTTGCTAAAACCCTAAACACAGCTCAAATTCAGAGAGCCCTTCTGCACATCTAGGAGGCTATACTACAGCTAACTCCCAGGCAGGCACGGCGTGACTAACTCTAGCCACCAGTGGTCTTCGGAGCTGTCTGCCCGGCTCGGAGCAGCGTGACTGTGAAGCAGTTGCCGGCCCCCGGGGCTGGTGATGAATCATTCGTAGAAGAAATTGACGGGTTCTCGATCACGGGAGGCTGCACCGCATCGGGATGCTGCCAAGTGCTGCCCGACGGTGGAGCCTCGTCATCTGAAGATGAAGCCGGCGACAGCGGAGGGCCGTCCACAAACAACTCGGCAGGCGGTGGCGGTCCGGGATGCCACGGCATCGGAGCCATGTAGAGGCCCTGCCTCCGTTGCTCCCGCCGTTGGCGACGAGGCGGAATCGCACACGGCACGTCATGAACCGCCTCAGTTGGCGAAGTCCCCGTAGCCGGGACTGCTGCGGTCGGTAGTCCACGGAGCACCACCGACCGGTGGACCCGTGCATGTGCGCGCATCGGCACCTCCGACACCGGCAACGGCATGCGGCGCGGCGGCGGCACAAATTACAAAGAGTGCGCACACCAAGGAGGAAGTGAGGAGAGACCTTCCGAACTTCGGAATGCCGCTCCCGCAGCCGTACCGTGGCCGCGGCGGTGTCACCGAGGCATCTCCGTCGTCGTCGTCGCTCGTGGCGTAAGCCGCGGGCTCGTAGTCGATCACGCGCTCCGGCGCCTCAACCGCGGAGAGCAAGTTCATGCTCGCGGCCGGCTCGTCGGGCACCAATGCAATCCCCGTGCCCTCAATGAAGTCGGCAAACGTGCGGGTGACGGGAGGGCAGAAGGGGTTTGGCGGACCGGTCCAATCCTCCTCGGACTCAACCGACGCGGGCGGGGAGTGCGCGGGTGGCTCCGACACCACCGGCATGTCGGCAGTGAAGGTGTTGATGTTGAACGTGGAAGCTCCAGCCGCGTGCGCCATCTCAGAGAACTCGGCGACGGCGGACACGAGGACCTCACCGTCCTCCTCGCAGAACGAGCACGCGGAGAGATCGGTGAAGACCTCCGGCTTCCCGCCCGCAAGCATGCAGAGGGCGTCGAACTCCACGGGGTCGCTGTTGTCGATGGCGTGTTGGAACTTCGCGGCCAACACGGAGTTTTCGGCCTCTTCGGCGAAGGCGAAGGCCGAAAGTCCGGTCCTGCCCCCGTTCGGGCAGTCCCGGTGCCAGTGCCTCGCCTTCCCCTTAGCACATACCTGATTTTGGCAGTACGGGATTGTTGCACCGCTTTCGCGGTGGAAGGCCACCTTCCGCGAGACGGACTGAGACCAATTCCCCCCTTTGGGGAGGGGCGAGGCTGCGAAACGGGTCTTGACCCGGCGGTCCGGTTTGTCCGCGCGAGGGGTAAATCCCCGCGGAGACGGTTCGGACTCGGCGGTGACGAGGAAGGTGGCCAATTGCCTCTTCAAGTCGAGCACCATTGTCCGCAAGTCCGCGATCTCGCTCGCCGCACCCGACCCATCAACGTCCTTCTCCATGAAATGCGTGCCGTGGGAGTACCGGTGCGCCGATGCGGTGGCGGTGCCCGCCCGCACGTGCTCGCCGTAGCACCCCCGCACCCACTGCTGAATGGTGAGTAGGTCGTGGGCGGCCCGCTGGTCGTGAAGGAGCAAACGGGACACCACCGGTTGGTAGAAGGTGGCGTCGAGGGCTTTGATGAAAAGGGACTTCACGTCCTCGTCCTGGAGCGTCGACCTGGTCCTAGCAGCTTTGAGCGCGGCGTTGAAGTCCTCAATGGGTCCATGAGGGTCCACGCCCGCAACGATGCGGACGGCAAACATGTCCGCTTGCCCCTGGAAGGGGTCCCCGACCGGGATCATCCGACGGGCGAACTCGAGTAGGACACGCTTACCGTCTGCTGGGAAGCTGGCGCTGGACGAGTCCAACCAGTCCGCTGCGGGCGACGAGGGGTCGATCAGCAGCTCGATCGTGGAGAACAACAAATTGTTGGCCTCCACGCGGACGGCCAAAGTAGCGTCGTCCAGCGTGAAGAGCGGGAGGAAACCGGTGTCCTCAGTGACGAATGCCGCCTGCAGGGCAGAGACCATCCTCGTGAAGATGGCCGCCGCGTGGGGCTCCGCACCGGAAAATCTTCCCTCCTTGCCGTCGAACAACTTGCGTTGGACGTGCTTCGCTACTTTCATGTCGAAGTGCTCCCGTTGTAAGGTGCGTACCGATGCCAAAAATGTAGCACCCGCCGAAATAGCGGCCGGCTGCGCCGCTGTCGGGGTCGCGGGCGTGTTGGCATGCCTGGCAGCAACGGAGTCAAAGATCGTGCTTAATGTGCGGCGGCGATGCGCCATGCTAGCCGTTGATCTAGTAGAAGCAACCATGATGAAGAAGACTACAGGGGTGGAGTGAGGCAAGAAGACGTGGAAAAAATGCGGTAGTCTTGGGCGGCCAAGAAATGTGGTGGGTCGCCGATACGGCTGCCGTGCGAGAACAGAAATTCCGAGAAGTCGTGTGGTAGATGGCGGCCGATACGAAACGGTGTGGTGACCAACCAGGATGCGTAAACCAATCCAACGTTAAATCCCGTAGAAAAGATGCCCTCAAAGGCCTACAGCCAGCCGTAAATCAACCCACAAAACTTAGGCCATACCCGCGACCGCCGGCACTCCCACGCGCGGAGCGCCTCACTCCATCCCAAGCGTCCGGCTTTAGCCAATCATCCTCGCGGTGTCGCAGTGGCTAAATAAAACGTAAGTGGGGTCAAACCTGTCAGATATATAGTCGGGTGTATATATCGGATAATGGGGAATAAACCCTGAGTTAAGGGTTTCGATATCAGAACGGTAAAAGTCTCAGATTGATAAAAGAGATACACATAAATACTAACGGGTGTTTCCCGTCTACTGGTGACGGTCACCCAGCCTACTATAGGAAGTGACAGGTGACAGTCTTTACTGTCGGTGTGTCACATCCAGCACATATGTTGTTTGTAGGCTTCCCAGAGTGAGTGGTGTGAGAATATATATAATGTATTCAATAATGAAAATGATATTATGCTGAATGCGATCGCTCCGGGTTTTTTGCGGTTATTCCATATTCGAGGATGATAATAATATGTTGAGTAAGCAGGGTGCGCTCCGGGTTTTTCGTGGTGTTGATATTCCAGGTTTATAGCAGGTTTAGTAGAAGCACCTGATTTGCATATATAGCGTGTTGCATGATAATAATATGTTGAGTAAGCAGGGTGCGCTCCGGGTTTTTGTGGTTTTGACATTCCAGTTTAGGAAGTTTAGTAGGAGCACCTGAGCTGCATATATAGCGTGTTGCATGATAATAATATGCTGGAGTGCTGGTGGTGGTGCCCAGCTGGTGTTTGATATTCCAGTTTAGGAAGTTTAGTAGGAGCACCTGAGCTGCATATATAGCGTGTTGCATGATAATAATATGTTGAGTAAGCAGGGTGCGCTCCGAGTTTTTCGTGGTGTTGATATTCCAGTTTAGGAAGTTTAGTAGGAGCACCTGAGCTGCATATATAGCGTGTCGCATGATAATAATATGCGAGAACAGGTGTTCCGCTCGGGTAAAACAAACTGGCTAAGCTCCCATAATCAGTCCGGCCGAGTGCTTTTATCATGCATCTCGGAAACCCGGATAATACGAAGTGATGACTGACAGTACAGTACTACTGTACTGTCATCCTAGCTACTAGCGGAGTCACGGTTCCGATCAGAGACGGGTCAGGCTAGGGGCTATCAGAGCCCATAATAATAACCCTGAACCTAAAGTCCAGCACACCACCCGGAGCTGTGACCGTAGCTAATAGGGCTAGGCAAGCGGAGCTAAGTAAGCAGATAACAAACAGCATTCACTGGAAACAGATATACTTCTAGCTGGGTGCCCGGGGACTTGTCCCGGCACAACCCACCACTGCGGCTAAGGCTAATCACACCTCCAGGGATTGAAACAAGCAGACTCTAGCCACTGTGAAGCTGGTCGGCAGAGCCGAGTTCAGCAGACGGATTCCAAGGCAGGAAAACATCCGAAGTAAGTTGAGATGAAACATCATAAGTGTTGACACCACCAGACCCAAGTGGGTCAGGCGGATCCCGGAGTGGAGTGGCAAGACTTTCAAATTGCAGAGCCGCTGAGGTCGATTGAGAAAAGAACGGTTCCACATCCCGCGGCGGCATTGACGAACCAGTAGCAATCACGGACGGGCAAAAGGAATCCAGTAATGCACCACCGGGATGAACCGCACCGTAGCCGTAGGTGGCTCCGGGCTCAACCAGGCCCCTGACACCACCGCCGACCACGAGTGTCGGCATCGCCGTAGCACTGAACAGAAATGTAGCCACCATGAAAAGAGTGAGCGCAAATTCCCCGATGCCAAATGGCCTGGAGCCTCTGGGGACTCCGAACCGCCGAAATGCCGCAGCCGCCGGCGGTGCACCCCCTTCAACTTCAGTCAGGCAGACATCAGGAGGGTAGTTGGAGCCCTCTCCATCGTCATCGGAGTCACACACTTCAACAGGCTCAGGGTCAATGTCAAGCCAGTCAGGGTGGACAGTGTTGAATGTTTTGAATGAGTTGTCAGCAGAAGCCATCGGGCCGAGAGCCAGAGAGGCAGACGGCGGCACGAAGGCGGCACTGTTGACCCCATGCAAGTCAATCGGCTTACCATGCACGGGTGCAGAGGCCTTCGGCAGCAGTTGCTTGCTGGCAGCCGGCTCAGCGACACCACCAGCAAGCGGACCGCTGACCTCAGCAAATGCAACACGGCTGCTGGACTTCGGGTTTAGGCTTAGTTATTATGGGCTCTGACTAGCCCCTAGCCTGACCCTGCTTCCGTCTCGTGTCCGTGACATCCTAGCACTGTACTGTACAGCAGTACAGTACAGTAGTACAGTCATCGTTTCACTGTCTGGGTTTCCGAGAGCATAGAGCTTCGGCCAGACACAAGTTATATGATTATCAGTTTGTTTCCTAGGGAGCTTAGCCGGACAGCGTATCTGTCTTCCTCGCAGGTTATAGGCCGCACCGGCTTTCCGGTGATTCTGATGATGGCACAGCGCCTTGCTGTTGCCATGTTCGGCTAAGTAGGACGTAGGAGGGGTTGAGCGCCCACTTGGGCGGTGGTGAATTACTCTTACGGTATGGCCTTTTGACTTGGCAGTGATGGCGGCACGCATTGTGCTCGCCTTCGCTGCGCAGGAGATCAGTTCGTGACGGATTATTTTTATTTTACGGAAGCATCGTCGCAGCGAGAGTTAATCTGTTTCGTGCGCCGCTGGCTCCGGCGAGGTCGTTCCACACGTAACAAATTTTGGCCGCTCTCATGGTTCCGCTCACGACCTGTGAATTTTGATCGGTACAACTGAGGCTTCTACAAACTATCTGGCCGCTGTAAGCGTTATTCCACCATCTCCCTGTTTAGCTCAACCTTCTCCCCTGTCTCTCTCTATCATGGTTACCACAACGAACAACATGACGCGGTCTCGCGTCCGTAGATTAGAAACTATCTTCGATGATGTGGGTGCGCAACATTCTGCGACGCCACACACCCCACAGCTGCCAGCTCCGACCACCGCAGCTGCGAGGGAAATATTGGACAAGTGTAAGCAGCTGGCTCGTGACAATTTCGACAGGAAGGTTGCCAAAACCGTTGCCACAAAGATTCTTGGCGACAAATCGGAGCGCTTTGCAGGGACAGAGGCAGACGCAGTGGACATTTTTTCACAGTTAATGCATGAGTTGCGCGCACAGTTCGTGCTTCAGTCATCGGCGTTTGCTCCCCTGTTTGACTTGACTGACATGGCGGTTGAGGCTAGACATGAGGCGAATGAGTTGTTGCTTTCGGCTCTGACATTTCTGGCTCGCCCTGGCTCGCCTGCCCGTGACTGGCTTGAGGCCTCTGGGTCCGACGTTCCTGGAGATGGCAAGCGCGCTGCCCTTGAGGTGGTGCGCATGCTCCAGGAACGTTCGGAACCCTTTGACTCTTTTGAGTTGCTGCTGGCGGTCCGCATCCCCAGCAGCAAGGATCCTGACCGTGGCATCCGCGAGTTCAATGGACTGTTGAGGGACGTTCAGCGTTCCCACAACTTGCCGGAGGACGCGGTGAAGCGGCGGTTTCTGAAGGCTCTCGGCGATTCGTGGCTATACCGTGATTTGGCTAACTCTCTGGCTCGGGCTGACCAGCGGCAGGGCGTGTCTCTCCTGACTATTCAGGCTCGTGTGCGGGAGCAATTCCGCCACGGCCTGAGAGTCTCTGACGCCCCTGTCTCTGCTCTGTCGTTCGGCGATGGCGCGTCTGACCTGGCTGCGGCGTTGTCCAGTCTGCAGAAGCAGCTGGAGCGCATGCAACAGGACATTCGTGACCTGAAGCGGCAGAAGCGGGAAGGGCCTCCGCCTGCGGGCAAGCACCTTACCCGCTCTGCTGCTAAGCATCATCGTGCTGGTGTTAAACCGCTTGGCACCGCTCCTCCTGTCTCATTTGACAAGAAGAGTGGTGCCTTCGTGCCTCACTGCCAGAATGCGGTGTGTGCCAAGAGTGGTTTGAAGCACTGGCATGCTGAATGCCCCAACGGCGGTCTTCACTCTGCCCACTATTGTAGTGCGGTTGAAGACTACGAGACTGACTGCTTGGCTGTTCGTTTCCAGCGTTTCTATGACGCGGGGGATGAGCACGCCTTCGAGTCGCTCTGCACGATGGAGGGTCGCCCAGAGGTGTGCGAGCTGTCGGCACATTCTTTTGTGACGGCTGAGCCCACGTCTCTGCGGCACTTTCAGGATGCGGCGGCTTCCGCTCAGGATGCGGCGGATGACGATGACGGCGTGGCTCACTTTCCTCTAGCCACATTCCACTCGGGTGCACGGGGTTCGATTCCGCCACCGCCTGCGGTTCGGGATCCCTCTGCACTCGTGGCTGGTGGTGTGCCTACGGCTCATGACCCACCAGTGGCTGTCCCTGGCTCTCTCGGCTTGCCTGGTTCTGTCCCATCGCTCCAGCTTGGCGACTCTGCACCGGCTCCGCTGTTTGCTGGCATGACGATTGAGGCTTCTGACATTGGCTCTGAAATCTCTGACAACGACCAAGGCTCTGACAATGACTCTGACGGCGGGCAGCAAGTGGCTTTTGACTCCTTCGGCACTCTTGAGCATGACTCTGACAGGGGGGCATCGCCACTAGCAGCTCCGATGTACCGTCCGCGGGCGCCGCCGAGTTTTCTCCGGTGTGCGTTAATGTCCTCGATGCTCTGTTGTTCTCTACTGGCCAGTGCTACGGCATCTCTGGTTGCCGTGGGCGGTGGTGACAGGGGCCTGGTTGAGCCCGGAGTCACCGTCCATCGGTCTACTGGAGGCATCTTTGCTTCGGATCCGCCACTTGGCTCTCTGGACATCCGTGATTGGCCGCCTGACGATCGAGTTCTTTTATCTCTTTCTTCAATGTTCAAACCACCATGGGAATCTGCTTGTATGGGTTCTTCAGTTAATTTACTTTCTGCTGTGGAACCGCCTTGCCCACTTGGGCCTGGTGGTGCTCAATTTCAAAAGGACAGTCTGCAATTCACTTCGGGGTTACTCTGTGTTTACATCCCAACCGCTGAACTCAGCTCTGCTGACCAGCTTCAAAGTGGCTGAGTTTCTAGTCAATCATCCTGGCAGCTTGATTAGCTTTAGCCCAGTAGTGGGATGACCGGGTCAAGACCCCGGCACCCAGCTAGAAGTGATCGGTTTCCACCGAGTTGCACGTAGGTGTTTGTTTGTTATCACGTGGCTGTATACCCTGTACCTGCCTTGCTAGGTAGTCACACCCACGGGTGGTGTGCTGGACTTCGGGTTTAGGCTTAGTTATTATGGGCTCTGACTAGCCCCTAGCCTGACCCTGCTTCCGTCTCGTGTCCGTGACATCCTAGCACTGTACTGTACAGCAGTACAGTACAGTAGTACAGTCATCGTTTCACTGTCTGGGTTTCCGAGAGCATAGAGCTTCGGCCAGACACAAGTTATATGATTATCAGTTTGTTTCCTAGGGAGCTTAGCCGGACAGCGTATCTGTCTTCCTCGCAACGGCCAATGGAAAGATGCTCAGCAGGTGCAGTCCCAGCAGAGGCAGCAGCATCCTTGAACTGCTGCAGAGCCGTAGGCTCCGGAGCAAAGGAATGCGCAGACAGCTCACAGATTTCAGGTTGCCCCACAAGAGCACACAAGTGCTCCATGGACCCCTCATCCCCAGCGTCATAGTACCGCTGAAAACGAAGGGCAAGCACGTCGGAGTCATAAGACTCGACGGCTTGGCAGTAGGACGCCGAAATGGACATCGGGTGAGTGTCCTTGTGAGGACACTCACTCAGCCAATGCTTCGACCCAACGGCGCGGCACTTCTCGTGCCTGCACGTTGGGACAAACATGCCAGACCGCTTGTCAAAAGCCACCTCCGAAGAGGCGGAATGAGCAAGCGGTTGCACTCCAGGTCGGTGGAAGCCGCGCGGAGTGTGTTTCCCATGAGGTGGCTTGGAGCCACCCTTCTTAAGGGAATCCACATCCCGCTGCAACTTGACCAACTGAGAACTGAGCCGCTCGATGGCCGAAGCCAGGCCAGTGTCAGTGGTGCAAGATGCTACGGACACGGGGCGCCCCGCAGTGCGCTTGCCCGAGAGCCGCCCGCAGCGGTACTGCTCGCGCACGCGCGCCTGCAGGGTGAGCAGACTCACAGCCGCACGCTGGTCAGCTCGAGCAAACGAGTCAACCAACGTGGCGTAAGCCGGTCCAGACAGGGCAGAGAGGAATTGCCTTTTAACAGCGTCTTCGGGCAGCGCCTGCAGACGCTGCGCATCCCGAAGACAACTGTTAAAAAGACGAATGCCGGAGTCAGGGTCACTTTCATCTGAAATTCTCACGTCAAGCAGCTCAGTCAGAGACTCGAACGGAGTTGAATCATCAGCGAGCATACGCACCACCTCGAGGGTGGCACGTTTGCCGTCAGCAGGAACATCGGCCCCAGAAGCCTCCACCCAATTACGGGCAGGAGACCCTGGCGCAGTCAGCAGCAACAACACAGAATACAACAGCTCATTTGCAGCAGTCATGACAGGGACATTGGCAGCAGACAGCTCAAACAGGTGTGCAAGTGCCTGCGACTGCAGCGCGAAAAGCTGCTGAATCTCGGAAACCAGCTGCGAAAAAATGTCCGAAGCCGACGATTCATTGCCATGAAATTTCGCTGTTTTGTCCCCCAGAACTTTAGTGGCTGCTGTCTTCGCACATTGAACATCGAAAGAATCCTTCCGTAATCGCTGAACGAGCGTTGCAGCCGCAGCCGATTCGTCAGCCGAAGCCAAATGCGGCGTTGTAGGGGTAGCCGAATTCAGTGCCCCAACATCATCGAAAATAGTCGCTAACTTGCGCGCTCTAGCGCGTGTACGTGGTCTAGGCGTTGTGTCCATTTCTAAAATGACGGTGAGATGGGATTGCGGGCTAGCGGTGCGACAGTAATGGACAATCTCGCAGCGGCCATTTCCTGCAGGAGCCTCAGCAAGCAACAACATAATCAAGCAGGTCATGAGCCGAGTGGCTAATCGTGGGAGCGACCCACAAAACGCGGAGTGTCCTGCCCGCTGATCAAACGGAACGTAAAGTATAACCATACTCAGCGACGATACTCTGCCGAATAAATGCCGAAAAAACTGATCTCCACTTCAAAATAGGCCATACTGCGGAGAGAAAACCACTGTCTAAGGGGGCGCCCACCCCATCTCTGTGTCAAAACTTAGCCAATCATGGCAACAGCTCGGCGCTGTGCCATCAGAATTACTAGGGAAGTGGTGACGCGCATAACCTGCGAGAACAGGTGTTCCGCTCGGGTAAAACAAACTGGCTAAGCTCCCATAATCAGTCCGGCCGAGTGCTTTTATCATGCATCTCGGAAACCCGGATAATACGAAGTGATGACTGACAGTACAGTACTACTGTACTGTCATCCTAGCTACTAGCGGAGTCACGGTTCCGATCAGAGACGGGTCAGGCTAGGGGCTATCAGAGCCCATAATAATAACCCTGAACCTAAAGTCCAGCATAATATGTTATTACGTGTAATTTGAAATGCGATAATTGCAGGGCACAACCAAAGGGTATCAAGACGAAGAAGCGGCAGAGTGACATTCCAAAGGCTAGTGAAGGACAAGGTGGAAAGTACCGTAATACACGGCGTAGACAAAGTGCCTAGATGGGATCATAAGTTATCTCCAAGCGATTGACATATACATGTGAGAGCGGACCCTTACTTCATTTATATAATGACATTGGTAGGGTGGGAATGACATCACTTTCAATAATATTGTTGTCTTATAACGGTTCCTTGATAAAAACTATTTTGCTTTGCGATTTGAATGGTTGAAATAATTGAGTATTGCAAAAGTTATGTTAATTTGTATCAAATATTCTTGACCACGGTTTTTTCTGTTGGTTTCTCTGTAATTCTGCGACTTTCGTGGCCAATAAAAGGGAAAGTAAAGCACGAATCCAAAAAGTAACACTTGTGTATACCTTAGAATACATGTCTAAAGGAACCCTGAATTTTTTAGGCCATTTGAACAACCTTTTTTCGGGGCGTGACATAAAAGTCCAGAGCCTTCGGACTCCATGACAGTTACAAACCCTAAGTCATAACATATAAATATAGCCGATCCGAAGGCTCTGGCCCCCAGAGTAACGTCAGACCAGATCACCAGCAGACGAGGCACACACGAGATAGTTGAACAGACGTGACGTGAGACGCCATCGTCACGTCGACGTGCAACATCCCAACATCCAACAGCAAGAGACGAGAGCGAGAGTCAGACTCTGTACGTCTCCCCCTTCCCTTTCTCCTTTTTCTCCCCTTCCCCTTTCCTCGCCCCTTTCTCTCCCCCTTTTTCTTTCCCCTTTTTTTCTCCCCTTTTTCTTCCCCTTTTCCCCCCTTTTTTCTCCCCTTTTTCCTTCCTTGAACAAGGGCGCCTTCGGCGCCCTTGAATTTCTCCCCTGCCGATTCGCATTTTTCTCCCCGTGGCCGGCACTTAATCCCCATAGCTTACAGTAGTGGAGAGAGGAACTCCCGGACTCGGCGCTGATGGTGACACAATCGACAATGTGAATGTGACAATGAAAACTTTATATGCGAAATACGATCGTCGGATCGGAATTTCGTCATTGATAATCGTTGCGATTGCCGCTTTGATGATGATTGGGCTCGTCATGTCGTCAAATCGGAAAATGCAAATGGACGGTTCATATATTCGACCATTTTTGCCAATAATGTTGGGGACCATCTGACGGCCGAAGATCCAAAAAGTTTCTTATTCGGTCCCTTATTTATATATTTCGTCTGCTGCACGAATTAGATTTGAAGATCGCACCGTCAGCTCAGGCCACGCGAGTCGCGTCGTCCGCACTCGACTGCGGACGACGCGACGAGCGAAGGGAACCTGCGCTGCGCTGGGTGCTGGCGTGGGAAGGCGACTCTCTCCCGTCTTTGGTTGCAGTTTTGCAGGCGAGGGTCCTCGAGGTAGATGAAAAAGAGAATAGGAGATTTTATTATTATTAACAAGAGAATAGGAGGAGGCTCAGGGATTTATTCCCCTCACAAAGTTAGCGTTTGAGTTACCGTGTGGCGTGCACATCCTTAGAAACCGAAACTGAAGCGTAACTGCTGGTGTTACGTCTCCTCCTCTTTACTTGTGCCCAGGAACTCAAAATTGCGGATACTCGCTTAGTCTTGTCCCGTGTCCTTGAAGTCCCGAAGCTAGAGATTCATCGCTTCTATTTCAATGTTTTCTCAAACAGCTCAACTTCTCAAATATTATTTCTGTATAATATCACTATGCGCTTTTCGAGCGCAAGAGGACGTAGCAGCCTCGTATTCGAGGAAACCTGACAGCTTGGTAAGTTACAGGCATCAAATCGCAGGCTGCTGTCGAATCTCGTTGTCTTCTATACGGTAGCTCGCCAGTCATATTTTGTATCGCATTATATTTGGTTTGCAAACTGCAATGCAGGCACAACGGAATCAGCTCTCCGAGTTCTTCAACTCCGTGGACCAGGATGCAGACGGCCAGGTCGAGCGAGAAGAAGCTATCAAGGTAACCTTGTCTGTAATATTTCGTCGCGACAGCTCGTTATAGCCCCCATACTCTGGCAAGAGAACCCTCCGTGTCGATGATTCGCCTTCGTTTTCTGAGTCGTGAGGAAGTCGGTGCTGTATTCCGCAGTTCTTACAAGATTTGGGCGGGTCGGAATACTCGTCCGCCGCCGAGCTCAATGAAAGGTATCGTATTTCTCTGCAAGAATCACTACTGCGTTTCATGGTGTGGTTTCTTGATATTCTGTATAAATTCTCAGGAAGAAGGCTTTTTTCGATGTTCGCCAATCCTGTGAAACTTCCTTCCTTGTCCCTGGGCCTGGTCGAGGCTAATCTTACAGCGCTGCGACAAATCTGCAACGTTACCCCGCGAATACATAGTTTTCCCTAACGTTTTTCAGCCTGTCATGGGTGCGCGGTCAAGTGGCGTCGTGAACGCTGAGTCAATCTACGCGAATACGCCATGTTGCCACGGCATGCAAGAACGTTTCTTGATCAGGACTTCCAAGCGGCCCGGGACCTCACTAGAACTGAAGGTTGTGGTTAGCTTTGTGGGAGGTATTGCACAGCGTGCAGCAGTTCTTCGGTGCGGTGGACTCCCCTGATCATGACCTCAGCGTAGATACGAAGGAGTTTGAGGTATACGACCGCTGCCAGCTCCTCTCCAGATAATCACGTCAACAGTTTGACGCAAGCCTCGATCCGGGTTATTCATATCTTGCCCGAGACAGCAGGGCATCAATATCAAATCAGGGCCGCTCGAGCTTGCACATCTCAGCTTCGTTCTCACGTAGGCCGTGGGCCCTTCTCGGAAAACCCTTATGTATAGTCCATACAAACTTCGATTTGTCCCGCCGCCTCCGCCAAGACTTCGGCTGACCTCCTGGGTCGTTTGGAATATCTCTTTGCTGATTTAGAAATATCTCGCGGATCTCATGACCACGGGTTCTGTGGAGCGCTGGATCAAACACGGCCTGCAGCTGCCCCAGGTGATTGTTGTGCCAATCCTCCTTTTCTCTCGATTTCGATCACTCCCGCTGGTTTCTCTGTTATCGTGGCGTAACAGTCTTCCCGAAGGTATCTGAGGATCTCCCCCGTTGCGACCCTGGGCCTCCCACGGACCAGAGGCTGCCCCCCGGAAAACGGACCAGAGGCTGCCCTCGGAACGGACCCGAGGCTGCCCCTCGAAAACGGACCAGAGGCTGCCCCTAAGGAAAACGGACCCGAGGCTGCCCTCGAGGGAAACGGACCCGAGGCTGCCCCCTGAAAACGGACCTGAGGCTGCCCCCGGAAAACGGACCAGAGGCTGCCCCCCGGAAAACTGACCTCGAGGCTGCTCCCCGGAAAACGGACCCAGAGGCTGCCCCCGGAACGGACCAGAGGCTGCCCCCCGGAAAACGGACCGGAGGCTGGCTGTTCCTCAGACCACGGATCAGAGATGGCCGACGCCACTGTCATCGCGCAAGTTCGCACTCCTGTTTTGGCTATCTGATAACAAGTGTTGCCGTCCCTTCCAGGCATACTGCCGGCCTTGAAGCGTCGATAGCGTCCACAGGGCTCGAGAGTTGGCCTTCTGTACGCATACCGATAACTGAGATAGTTTCCATCAGTGCAACTGAGATAGTTCCGCAGTGCTTGGGGCTCTGCCGCTAGCTCTGGTTCACGCGCTGCCCCGCGGGTGTCCGGCGCAGTGCTTGGGGCTCTGCCGCTAGCTCTGGTTCACGCGCTGCCCGGCGGGTGTCCGGCGCAGTGCTTGGGGCTCTGCCGCGCTCTGTTCACGCTATTGCCCGGGTGTCCGGCGCAGTGCTTGGGGCTCGGCCAGTTTCCGGTTCACGCGCTGCCCCGCGGGTGTCCGGCGCAGTGCTTGGGGCTCTGCCGCTAGCTCTGGTTCACGCGCTGCCCGGCGGGTGTCCGGCGCAGTGCTTGGGGCTCTGCCGCTAGCTCTGGTTCACGCGCTGCCCCGCGGGTGTCCGGCGCAGTGCTTGGGGCTCTGCCGCTAGCTCTGGTTCACGCGCTGCCCGGCGGGTGTCCGGTGCAGTATGCGGAGGCGTTCCGGGCGAACGCGGTGACGGCGTTTGACTTCCCCATGCTCGTGCGCACGGATGCTCTGGAGGTGGAGCTGGGAGTTGCGAGTGGGCTGCACCGGCAGCAGCTTCTGCGGGCAATGAAGAAGAAAATCCTTGGACAGGGCAAAGTGCCCGGTGTACCTGAAGGGGCGTATTGCACAGGTGCGTCCAACCGCTCCTTTGCCCTTGCTGCACCAGCTGCAGCCTGCCTCCGGCCCTCCCTGAGCCAGGTTGTGGTGCTTTGTCTGTTTCTGTAAAGTTCTGTCTGCCTCCAGCCTGTCGCTTCGCCTGGTCCAAGGCAGACGAACCGTTTGGTGAGCGGCCCCTCTCGTTGAGCCGCTAGGATCACTGCCCAAGTCTCGTTTCTTGGTGGGATCCTGCGCCTTGATGGTTGACGGGGCTGGTAGAGGTGATGGGCTAGCAGGGGTCACCCCCACAAGCGTCGTGCTGCAGTGGAGTGCGCCGGCAGCAGCTGGGAGCCCTCCTGGCCACCTCTATGAGATTGAGGTGAGAGCCTTGCCACTACTACTGCGCCTTCATTCCACTTCATTCCCCCCGCAGTCCTTGAGTACTACCGGCCATGCGCGCCTCACTTCCTGATGCCAGGCGGGGCTCGGCGTGCCTCACTCCCTGACGCCAGGCGGGGCTCGGCGTGCCTCACTCCCTGACGTCTGGGGGACAGACAGCATGCATCACCCCTGACGCGAGGACACGCGGGTTCGCTGGGCCTCAGCTTCGCCGGGTAGGGGGGCGCTGTGTTTCAGTTTTGTGGTGCTGGGTACCTACTTGATCGTCTCTTTCCCGCACGCTTGGGGTCAGAGTGTCTCAGTCCTTGAATTTAAGGCTTGGCTCTTTGTTGTAAAGAAGCTGCGACTGCAGATCCTGTCTGTTCGCGTTTGGCCGCCTACTCATGTGAGTGGCGCGCTGTGTTCGGGTGAGCCGATGGTGTGTCATCTCGCTGTCTGAGCC
>LGRX02034275.1:0-22977 GCA_001247695.2 Cymbomonas tetramitiformis | reverse complement strand
GACACGCACAACAGCTGTCCTCCAGACACGCACAACAGCTGCCCTCCAGACACAACCAACAGATGTTCTCTAGACATGCACAACAGCTGTCCTCCACACACACATGGCAGCTTTTCTCCAGACACGCACAACAGCTGCCCTCCAGACACGCACAACATGGCTGCCTCCGGACAGCACAGGTGGCGGCTGTCCTCCGAACACACACAACAGCTGCCCTCCCAGACACGCACAACAGCTGCCCTCGGACACGCACAACAACAGCCCTCCCGAGACAAGCACAACAACTGCCCTCCAGGACACGCACAACAGCTGCCTCCGGACACAAACAACAACTGTCACTCAGGACACGCACAAGCAGCTGCCCTCCAGACACGCACAACAGCTGCCCTCCAGACACACGTGGCAGCTGTCCTCGGGACACGCACAACAGCTGCTCTCCTGACACGCACAACAGCTGTCCTCCAGACACAAGTGGCAGCTTTCCTCCAGACACATACAACAGCTGTCCTCCAACCACACACAACAGCTGCCCTCCAGACACTTTGTCCTGTGAGCTCCGGAAGCCATCATATGCATGATGCATCGCGGTGCATCGATAGATATCGATTTTACAGTGAAACCACACAAGCAATGGCTTCCCCAATTTCGCGTAGTACGTGAAATACCCTACAGATTTCCTGTTCCGGTCAAGATGGCTGATACAAAGCAGTCTAAATGATAGATATGTGTATCACGAGCTCATAACACATACAAGGGGTTGAGCCAAGCCCTCTCTAGCTTCACCCACATTCCGATTGTCCATTAATATGCATATGACCCCTACTAGAATTTCTAGTGGTGTTGTCCATTAATATGCATATGACCCCTACTAGAATTTCTATTTTGTGCAAAGATATATAATATATATACACACACACAATGTTGTGGCATTAAGTTGCCCCTCTTTACAAGGTCACTCCCTTGGATCCCATCTCTTATCGCTACCCCTTTTGCGGATGCAGTTGATGCAAATTCCCTTACAATTTTCTGGCTTGGCGAACGTATGCATTTTACCGTCGGAGTGAATCTGGCCCTCTATCGCTCCACACACCTCTTCGGCACACTTCCTTGGGGGTGCTTTTGGCAGAGCGTTCTCCCCGCACTCATCATCTTTACTAGCATGCTCCAACGGAGGGCGGGCAGAACGCGCGGCAGAAAGCCTTTCTATTTCTTCCTCGTGGTTGTTTGCAGCGCTTGTTCATGACACACTGATAGGGCATCGTACGTACTTCGAAGCGCTGCAAATCGCTTGGACTGGGAACCCAATTGAAGGGACAGCTCTCGACACTCTTCCTGCACGTAGACACATCAGCGTATGCGTTTGTTAGAAATATGGAAAGTTTAGGAGTTATGACTTAATTTTCTTTCGCAATTATTTTCATGGCGCTCGACAAAGCACGAAACTGTTTTGTGTAAGCGACTTAAAAAACGAGGGCCATGCAGGAGTGAAAGGGGGAGACATAACGTATCACCTCAACCTGCTTCATGTCCTCATCATTGTTCGTCGTCTTCTTGCCCTGTCCACATCCTAGCATACTCATTCCTCCCTCCTCTCGAACGCCATTCTTACGCGCGGAAAAGTTTTGTGCGGAACAAACGCACAAACCTCGTGAACAACACCCGCACTGTAGGGGAAAGCGAACTATTCAGTGCGAGATCATTGACGGTGATTTATCACGTGCCTATGGGAGGGTTGCGTGTAAGCGAGCGTGCACCTGCGATCGTGGTGGTGGTGATGTAGAAACGGTCGGCAAGCCTTCAATCATAGCTTGCCATTGTCCTCGGGTCATAGGCGTGGGTGGTGCGTACTTTTTCGTTGCTTCACCCAAAAGTCTCCTTTTTGCATTTCGCCCCTTCGCCCCTTCTGCCGCCTTCGAAGGCATGGCGCTAGAGAAAGGTGTGAACATGAGTGGTGCGAAAATTCTCTCACGGTCACTGTCGTGTGGCAGACTAACTGTGAAGATAACCTCCCATGAGGAAATACTTAAGTCAAAGGAGGTAGAACTTTTGGGGGGATTAGGACTACTAGTCGTGACATGCGATGTTCCGGTCGGGTGGGCCAGTTTTCCCCTAGTCACCGGCCTATTTCCCCCTAGTCCGGTGATTGGCCAGGGGAAAATAGCTTTTCCCCCAGGGGAAAGTATATTTGAGGATACCAGGCGGTACTCTATAGTTTGGCTATCATTGACTAACTTTGGCTATCCGATTTGAAATTATGACAGCCCTATCATCGGGGGGTCTGTGGGGGTGTCTAGGGGTCACAAAAATTAAATTTTGCCGATTTCATCGCCGATGGGGGTCGCCTTCGTCGACCCCCCAAATTTCAGTAGGTTTAGGAATTAGGTTCTGGGTTTAGGGTTTAGATTCGGGAAATTACATGAGAATTACGTCAGAAATCGTAATTTAGTTCAAATGCGTATTTAATAAAATAGGGTAATGGGTATGGGGCAATGGGCATTTTTAAAAACATTTTCAAATAATGATAAATAAATATACAAAATGATATTCTTCCTTTGGTATACTTTTATAAAAAACCCCATTACCCGGTACCCATTACCTTTTATTTAAATAAATAAATAAATGTATGTTAATTTATGTTATTCTCTCACATTCTCTCACATTCTCTCACATTCTCTCATATTCTCTCATATATATTTTTTAACTTTATATTTTATTCGTATGACTCTCGTCTGCATCGCAGTCACAGTCTGACGACTCTGCATTGCGGTCTGATGACTCTGCATCGCAGTCTGACGACTCTGCATGTCAGAGTTCGCTATGCGAACAATATGTGTGACGCTGCTGTTATTGAACGGTAACAGCCAAACGTAATATTATGGTGGGTTATGAGTGCAGCAATCTGTTGACCAGAAGTGCTTGCTTGAGCCCAATGCTCCTCATATACGTCCAGTGCCCTCACGCATCTCATGCGTCACCACCATCGGGTTGTGAACCCGAGAGCACTGGGTGAACTTCCCGCATCGGCTGGTCGATATAGCCTTTGATGCTCGCATGCTGTTCAGTGCATGATAGAAGCGAAGACGCGTCTTATCAGGACCCTTCGGTACTTCAAGAACTTGTCTTGCTTCGCCATCTCGATGCCATATACTTGGCCTCTCGATGACGGATGTCACTCACCTTAGGTGGATGACAGACATTATTGTGAGATATATTGTGCCAACAATATATCGGGTGTTCACTGAGTTCTCATACAAGTGTCAACTGATGCTGAAATCTGTATAGGCAGCCCTGACCGGGAGTCCCGGTGCAGGCCCCTATGACAGACTCCTAGGCCAACACTGGACTGCTGACTGATCTATAGGTTCGTGCTGTGACACACGTTGTGCCACAGGTAGGCTAGACTCCGAAACCTTCCGAGACCGTTCCGGGTATATCTAGCTTAGGGTTTATTTATCTATTGAGTTTATCCACACACAGTTCGGGACCTCTGATATCTAGTGAACTAGGATATTCCGGTAGGTTATGGGCCTCGTCGTGGAGCGGAACTCTGTGGCTGACACCTGGCTTCGGGGTACGGATTCTTCTGCTGACCGTGATGGACGTCGCGCTCTCATTGACATCATCAAGGGGAGTGTGCCGGCAGCCCTACGCGAGAGCCACCAGCAGGAGCACGCGGCTCTTCGTTATCCCGCAGGCGTTGACCCGCAGCCGATCTTGGCTCGCGAGCAACGTCTGGTGCGGGATAACCGCGCTCCCGACTGGCGGCCCACCGACGAGACCCGCAAGCTCTCGCTTTACAACCGCCTCGACCCAATCTTCTACGCGGCGGTGAAGGCGGTGCGTTATCCGCTTGCGGGTGACCTCGGCGGTGTCTCTCTCCGCTCGCTCCAGGCCCTCGTGGTGGCCATCGTTCAGGCCTGGGCGCAGTCGGACGATGGGGTGGCGGCACGTGAGAAGCAGCAGGTGCTGGGGACGGACGGTAAGCCCTCCGCTCTGGTCACGTCGTCGGAGTACGCGGTGCTCCTCGAGGAGATTGCGGCCTTGAAGGCCTTGGTGCGTGGTGGCCGTGCGGGCGGGGGGCAGCAGCCGCAGCCGCAGCATCGGGGGAAGCAGCATCCGAAGGAGTTTCGCGTGGGTGCAGGCAACCCCCCCGCGGTCGGCTTCGACCGCGACAGCATGAAGGCAAAGCCGCTGTGCCACCGCTGCCGCAAGGCCGGTAAAGGTGAGGTGTATCACCCTTACCGCGACTGCCCGCTTGGCGGTCGCCAACACTCGTCAGCCACGGCCGCGGCTTTCTGCATTCCCATTGAGCAGGAGGACGCGGAGGGCCTGCACGCACTGGCGCTCGTGCAGGTCTTCCAGGACGCGGCAGACATCGGACCGGAGGCCTTCTTGCATGCGGCGTTGGCGTATGGTCCGCCCGCGGTGCTCTCCACGGACGGCGTCGGTGGGATCGACGTGGCGGCCTACGGTTTCTCCGTGACCCTCCGCCTTCTGGCGGGACCGACGACGAGGACACCGGACTCTTGCGGCGGCTTGATGCCCTCTCCTCTGAGGTTCAGGCCGCCCAAGAAAAGCGGTACATTTCACTCACGCGTCCTTTGTTCCTGGGAGTGAGGTGTAGGAGCATGCATCGGCTCTGGTGTGTGGCCCTACCGCTGCGGCGGGGGTCGCGCCGGAGGAGCAGGTTCCGGCAGGTGGTGCGGCGGCATCGGCGTCCGCCGTGCCGGCCCCTGTTATCCCTGTCTCGCAGGTGGACGATGTGGAGCCCTCGCCAACTCAATCGGCGCGGGTGACCACCACGGAGGCGACATGCGGTGAGTTCGGAGGCTTCGTGCAGACAGTTAATCACGCCGCGGTCATGCCGTCTGACCTCACTGGGTACGACACGGACGACTACGAGGACTTCGCCGACGGCACTTTCACGGTGAAGCCGCGGACTCCGGCCATCTCGGCTAATCATGCGTCGGAGTCCGCAGCCTACGTGCCTCAGTCTGGTGGTGCTTCCCGCACCTACGGCTGTGGCAAGCCGCCATGGGGCTTCCCCGCACACGCGGGTACGTGGGGATTTTCCCTCTTTGTCTCTCTTATCCTCTTGATGTCCATCATGGGAGTGGGAGCTGCCGCCTTCACGGCGGCCAATGACGACGAGCCTGTGCAGGTATCGGGTCATCAGGCTGCGCCGCAGCCTGTGCTGTGCATGGGGGACCTGTGTGTCTACCGAGGCATTGAGGAGCTGAGCCCTGACCAGTGTCGACAACGGATCCGGATTCGTTGCTCCGGATCCAGACACAAATCAGAATCCGACCTATCGAATCCTCAATTTAAGCGGCTTCGAAAGATACAGATACGGGCAGATCCTGAAATTCTACTGGATTCGAAGCATCGAATCCTGATCCGTAAAAAATCCGTCAATTCCGACGATTCTGCGAATCCAAACCTGCCAAGTAAAAATTTGAACCCACATCCTTTAGGGTGTTTGCCAATATGGCCCTGCTTTCCCAGATGTGCTAAGAGGATAATTCCGTGACATTTCCCCACATTTTGATTAGTTTATATCCCTTGACAATCGAAATTCATATCACAATTAATAATTTGACATTGACTTTTCGATCGGCAGCATGGAATATAACGGATCCACGGAGACTAATCCAGACATTTTCTGGATTTTTGAGTACGGATACATTGACAATCCTGAAATTTCGTGTATCCATTCGAACGAAGCCTGCTTTTCGTTGGCTCCGACAGGTACAGATACGAACGGATTCAAACAAATTGCTGGATCCGAAGCGTCGAAGCCAGAAAGATTTCTGGATCCGTCCTACGAATTCGGATTGGACCCGGATCCGTTGTCGACACTGGCCCTGACACTCTGGACGCGGTGCTTACAACTCTCGGTGGCTGTGGTCCCTCTGATGTGCCGCCTGACCGCTACGATCGGGAATGGTGGAAGCAGGGGGTTGGTTGGGGGTTGGTTCTTCCATCCCGGCCCTCACCATCTGCCTGGTATACCCCAGCTGCCCGGACCTCCACCGTCTCCTGACTACAGCCCTCCTCCGTCCGACGTTGACGATGACGAGTCTGCTGTCGGCTAGCTCTGGTTCTGGTTCTGGCAGTACACCATTTTCATGGTGGTGTGCTGAGATGTACTTTGACCTCAACATGGTCTTCAATCTGGTTTATGCTTTTACTTTGACACCTTTGAAATCTTCAATTTGACTTGCTGACACAGAGCCTTTCAGTAGTTTAGCGGGACCTTCATTGCTCGTATGTTTCTGCTCTTGTGCTAGCTAGAGGGTTCTAATTTGTGTATCAGAATTGCACAGTTAGATTAGCAGTTAGGCCTTGTCACCCTGGCGCCTGCCCTAACACTTGCATCTTACATTTTCTGACTCTCCTAGACAGTCGCCACCCACAGTGCTGGGGTGGTGTGCTGAAATCTGTATAGGCAGCCCCGACCGGGAGTCCCGGTGCAGGCCCCTATGACAGACTCCTAGGCCAACACTGGACTGCTGACTGATCTATAGGTTCGTGCTGTGACACACGCTGTGTCACAGGTAGGCTAGACTCCGAGGCCGTCCGAGACCGTCGTTCCGGGTATATCTAGCTTAGGGTTTATTTATCTATTGAGTTTATCCACACACAGTTCGGGACCTCTGATATCTAGTGAAATTTGTTCCATTTATTGTCGCAAGGGGTAGGACATGCCCCTTGACCCCCCTCCCCCCCAGCGGACAAAAACACCTCTCCCCAGTGACAGCAGCATCTCTCGACCCCACCCCCCAGCGGACAAAAAACGAAAATCCTAACCCCCCCCTTGCGACAATTAATGGAACAGCCCTGAACTAGGATATTCCGGGAACTGATTATAAGAGATAACGAATATAAAGCGGAGCTGTGACCTAGGTAGCTGCCACCAAGTACTGTACGAGTACTGGTACAGCTAAACGGAGTCATGCACATAATGACCTACGGTGCACTGAATCCAGCACACCATCACCCTGTAACTGTACGGAGTGCTGTTCAGGTGGCAAAGAGCGGCTCACAGACAAAATGTTCCGAAACAACAAACAGCTAGGAGCTAGAAACTGCTAGAGGGAGGCTTGTGCTTTAGCCAGGGCGGTCCCTTTCTAAAACTGCTGCTAGGATACTGCTTTTCAAGCTAAGTTCCTACAGCCAATCTCAAAGCTACTCAGCCACTTTCAAAGTGGTCCACAAAGCTGCAGAGTTCACCAGTGTTGAAGATGTTGTCAGAGTCAAAGATGTCCAGCCAAAACCGGAGTCCAGAGATCATAGTCCAGAACCAGAGTCCAGAGACCAGAGTCCAGAACCAGAAACCAGAACCAGAAGCCAGAAGCCAGAAGCCAGAAGCCAGAAGCCAGACTCGTAGAGCAAATTCAGGAATCCAGAATTGTGAAAATCTGAGCCCAAGTCTGCCGAGACCACAAAAGTAAAAGGAAAGCCGAAAGCAAAAGTGCACGGCAAGGCAGACAGACTGTTGGCAGTCACCCCAGTAGGATGTACTGCTGCGGTGAAATCAGCGGCTCGATCGAGCACCACCGAACCCTGAACCGCCTTCGACGACGAGGACGACAAGGAATTTGCTCGCCTGTGCCACCAGCACGACCAGCCGCTGGTACGTGACGACCCAGACCCATTCACCTACCCGGTAGAACACGATGTGGGATTACGTGCACACTACGCGGGCTTGAGCCGTGGTGCCTCGGACACCGGCATGGGGGATGTCCTGGCCGACGTACGAGGTGTGCTGGACTCCCTGCGGTCTGCGGCTACGGCTGCACAGGTCGGTGGTGCTCCCACGTCCGGTGTGCAGCCCTCACTACACCTTGGCACTTTGTCTGTGCCGCAGGTGGTGTGCGATGTGCCACCACCTGCCAATCACGAGATCGACACTAGGCTTTACCCTGTTTTGCCATCGGACCCAGCTGCCCACGAGTCTCCTTTCGAGGAACCGCTCTGTGCCCGGAGGCACAGCGTGAGCCGATATGTCTATGCGTCCGTATGTGTGTCATCGGGGGTAATCTGGGATTGGCACGATGACAGTGAGATTGGGCTTGAAATCACGATGAGAATGAATACCAGATGTCCGGGGTATGACAGTATGACACTATGACACTATGACAGTATGACAGTATGACACTATAGTAGTATGACAGTACTGTGGGGGGTGTCATCGTGGAACTCAGTCAGACCCTCGAAGAATGGTCAGATTCGCATCGGGGTTGAAAAGACAATGAAATCGAATATCAGATATTAAGGTTATGACAGTATGACAGTATGACGCTATGACAGTATGACAGTATGACAGTACAGTAGTATGACAGTACTGTGGGGCAGTCATCGTGTCAGCCTGTTGGCATAACATCTGAATCGAGAATGACGAATCGGAATTAGAAATGAGATCGGATCGGGAACTGAACGTTGAGCCGAAGTGTGACATCGGCTCTCGAGTGGTTGACCCTGCAACCTGAGTGACGAGTGAATAAGTAGAGCACTTGAGAAGTGTTTAGCCTTCAGAACTCGGAACCGAATTATCGTTTGTACCTCAATCTGGCCCTGATCCAGTATATTATAAAAATCCGAATTGTGTACCTTTGCACGTTCAATCAAAAACATATCTCCGAGCATCTGTCGTCGTGCCCCTGGCACATTTGGTATCAGCGTGCTGCGATTTCGCCTCTGCGCAACTCGCCCACGGGCCTTTTGTAACTTCCGTTGTAATACAGGGGGAGAGCTGCACTTCCGGCTATCTGGGCGCAATTTTAGCCTCCGTAAGTACGTTTTTTTTCGTATACAACGGCCGTATCCTTTGGAAAACATCTCCAAAACTTCATATTTTCGCCCCTTAACACTGGGGGCCCAACCAGGCTCAAAAAAGTCAGCATTCGTTTTCCGATCTTAACTTCCAAGTCTGCCCCAGGCTACAAACAACCGTCAGGGAGCACCCTAAAGGGTTTCCCCGGTTTATAGTAGCCAGGAAAACCTCATAGCCCACTTTCTAGAGCCTTAAAAAGGCGAAAAACAGCCAAAAACAGCCCAAAATAGCCGTTTTAGCCCCTTTTCAGCCTACCCCGAAACCTTCCACAGTAGCCCCCACCACCAAAAACTCCTTCCCCAGACCCCATAGAACACCCTAGAACCCCCCAATACCGCCCTCACGGCCACCAGCAGCTGGGAAAACCCCTCAAAGTAGCGCTTTTAGTGGCTTCTGGACAGTTTCTGGACAGTTTCTGGACACCTCTGGTTTACCCTCTGGCTGGAATATTTTGGGAGTGTACGAAGTCCGGCTACCTTCTGGGACCTTGCTGAGCTTTCTGGGACCTTGCTGAGCTTTCTGGTTGCAGTTCCTTGACCCCTGCCTGCATACATAGGCACTTGAAATCTGTGTCGCGGAGCCCTGGCGAATTTTTGAGTTCGCCGGTGTATGGCAGTACCCCCTTCGCCAGAAGAATACAGAAGAGCGTGGTGGAAGCAAGGACCCATCAAGTGGGTATTCCCTCCAGACCCCACCTACCCACCAGCAGGCGCCTTCTGGCAGAGCGGTCCTTGGAGCGGTCCTCCTTCCCCCTCATCCTCTGACGACGAGGAGGAGAACTGAGCGCCTGGATATAGTCACGCTGGCTATCCCACCAAGATACCACAACTGGGTGTGGGTTCAGATTGGAAACCTTCTCTTCCGCTACCCGAACTCCCAAGACCTGACAGTCTTCCCAGCGCTCCCTGGCTCATATCCAGTGCAAGGAATCGAAGAGTGGCCTTGGGTCCCACCATCTCCGCCTGGAAGTCCCGCCCCTTCGCCTCCAGCGAGCGACATCGAAGAGGACGAGACTAACTAAATAACAAAAGGCGAGCACTCCCCACTTTGCTCACCTGTGGCTATTGCCACACCCAGTCCTTGATCTCAACCAGCTCAGCAATCAGGATGTCACAGCAGACATCAGAGGCATTTCCCAGCATGAGTGTCAGCGCAGAGCAGCTACACCACACTCTGTTCTCTCCCATAACCTTCCCATCGCCCACCACATATGCTTCCGCTCACCCCATTCCACACCCAGGCACCACCATGCCCTACACAGCGGTGCCCCGCCCTTATACTATGCCGGATGGCACCCCCGCACAGGCTGTATGGAACGGCGTCAATTGGGTATTACCCCAATCAGCGCCCCTCGCTGGGGGAGTATCACCAGTGCCGTTCACACTGGGAACCCATCACCCCGTGGGCGCATATCCCACACCGTTCCAACAACAGCTACAGCAGCAGCAGCAGTGGCTCGCGTACCAGCAGCAGCAACAGCAGTGGCTTCAACAGCAGCCACTGGAACCGATGCAGCAGCAGTTACAGCAGCAGCAGTTACAGCAGCAGCAGCTACAGCAGCAACAGCAGCAGCAGCAGCAGCAGCAACAGCAACCGCAGCCGCCACAACTGCCGCAACATCGACCACAGCAGCCCCATCAGCTGGCACCAGCCACCTCCGCGCTTCATGACTCAGGCGCGGATCCCTCATCGCTGCAGCACTTCATCAGCATCGGCGCCGCGGCCCTGCCGGACCCTCTGCAGGTACCCCTTGACAGCGGGGTTCAGCAGAACGTCTTGGGCGGCACCCAGCTCTTGGTGCGTCACCTTCCCGCGGTGGCGACAACCTCAGAGACTCGCCGGCGTCGGCGTTCCCGAAGGGCATCTTCGGGCCCTGCGACACATGGCAAGCATCTCCCAGGTCCAAGCCACGCACCTGATCACTCTGACCCCGACTCTGGCACGGACATCAGCCGCACCCGCACGGGGACCAGAGGCAGCCGAAGCACGCAGGCACGAGCTGAGCGCAGGCGGAGGGCCGCCCACAGGTCCGGCTCTGACTCGGACGCGAGCAGCCGAAGTGAACACATTCGCAGAGAAGTCCTAGCGGCAGTACAGGCCCTGGACATCTCCGCGGTGCTCTCGAGAGGACTCGCGCTGCCTGGTGCGACGACATCGGCAGGAGTCTCCCCACCAGGCGACCCTCAGGGCAGCGCACAGGGCCTGACGGCGGACCATCTACACGAGGCAGACGCTGCTGCCAGCGTAACCCCTCCTGTACCTCAGACCGCCGCTGAGAACGCTCCCGCCGAACCTCCCACTCAGGACCGGCCAAATCCCCATAACATGATGGTGGCCCGCCGGCGACAGTCGATGGAGACGGTGGTGCACGGCGGTGGCAATCCCGACTCAGAGCCCAGAGACTCCAGTTCAAGCGACTCGCCACCAGGCCCCCCTAGTGATCCACCTCAGGATCCCCCTGACGATCCCGCACCAGAGCCCTCCTACCCTCAGTACCCAGAGGTCAGAGCCCTCTTCGTCACCCACGATGGTGGGTCATTGTGGGTGCATCAGTCAGCTGGGGTGCGAGGCGCGGCAACCGTCTCCCTACCATGGGACGAACGCCGCCGGGCTGGGGTGCAGGGCGACGCCATCTTGTTCAGGATCATGCACCTGCTGGGAGCGCCGCTTACTGCATATGCGCGCATGGGGGGCCGGCTACACCATGCACCCCTACCCCTTACCAACCCTCGTGTGGAGACCTGGGTCCTTATGGTCGACCGCGAGGTCATGGATATGGCAATGGGGGACCCAGCCGCGGCCAATGTGCGGTCTACCAGCATGGGGCAGCCAGTATGGGAGTGGATCCCTGCTACTGCGCGGGAGTCGGAGATGCAGAACTTCGATCAGGACGGGCTCGCCGCGTGGTCGGAGGTCAGCAACTCCGATTGGTACCGGAGCATGAGCGTGGTGGCCGCACAACCATCCACACCCCTGCCCTTCCATACACCTCTTCCACTCCCCGCACCACCGTCAGCCCCTACATTACCGCCCACTCCGACCGCAGTCCCCACAAATCCCGCGCCTGCGCCTCCGCCCGCGCATGCCCCGGGACCACCACCCCCTGCCCGTTTTCCCCATTCCGCCGCCGCAAACCCCGTTCACCCTGCCGCTGCCGTGAACCCCGTTCACTCTGCCGCCGCTGCAAACCCCGTGCTCTCTCCCAGCGCCACCCCCTTTGTTCCAGGCATCGTCCGTCTGCCGCAGGGCACTAACCTGCGAGCATCTCCAGACGAGGTCCGCCTGGAGCACAAGACCAAAGAGATGGTGCTAAAGCTGGTCAAGAGCGTCACCCGGTTCCCCCGCTCCGCGTCCGACACAAAATCGGCCGACAAGGAGGGCCTCCTGACGCAGTTGGAGCACTACTCCCACATGGTGCGGAAGGTATTCCAGGAGGCCATCGTGATCGAAGCACTGACCACTCCCAGTTGTACGCCATCAGTATCAGAGTACCAGGCGAGTGTGTCAAGCCTTCTTTGGAGCTTCAAGGAGTACACTCTTCAAGACCAGCAGAGAAAGTTCTTGGAGCGCGCGGCGGGGACCTTTGGGTCCGAGCAAGCTTGGCACCAACGCTACGGGGACCTGGACGTGTTCTTCAGCGACCTGGCGGTGTGCTCTCTGACGCAGGCCTACCTGGAGAACGCACACGGCGAGGCCATTGCCCTGAAGCAGGCGGTGAGCGAGACCGCGGCGGAGTATTTCTCGCGACTGGAGACCCGCATGGCCTCCGTCAACTTCTTGGCCGGCAGAGTCCCAAATTGCGTGGAGATGACCAACTTGTCGATGCTCTCCACGTACCGCCGGGGGCTGAAATATGCACCCAAGGTGATGCGGCGCCTGAGAGCCATCCACTTGGATGTCTCCAAACCAGAAGAGTGGGAGAGGAAGGCCGTCGCTGACGACATCCCAGGCACCCACAACGCCTTGTTGAAGATTCGGGAAGTTGCTGAGGAGGTGGAGAGCGACATTGACACGGAGGCGGCTCAGAGACGCTCTCAAGACCGTCCTCCCCGTGCCGTTTCCTTCGCTAACCCACCACCTCGCACCCCCATCTACAGGCGTACCCCCTCTTCGAACCGCCCAGCTCTTGCCATGCTGGAGAACGGGCCTGCCACCACCGTCGCCGCGGCAGTGACTCCTTTGCCACCACCACCTGGTCTCTCCCGCCCTGATGCTCCGAAAGTCCGCCGGTGCTTCGCCTGTGGCTCTGCGGAGCACATCGTCCGTAACTGTACGGACGAGGCTAAGCTCAAGGAGTGGAGGGCCAATGCACCCGCTCGACTGGCGAACTCCCCTGGGTATGTAGCCGCCGTCGTTTGGGCCATCGAGCAGCAGGAGGACATCTCCTCGGTGGATGGCGTCCCAGAAGAGTTCTCCGAGGAGGTCCTGGCTCTCGCTACCTGT
This sequence comes from Cymbomonas tetramitiformis, assembly GCA_001247695.2. NCBI lineage: Eukaryota > Viridiplantae > Chlorophyta > Pyramimonadophyceae > Pyramimonadales > Pyramimonadaceae > Cymbomonas > Cymbomonas tetramitiformis. The sequence goes on along the minus strand of LGRX02034275.1, from coordinate 9,698 downwards.
GAGGACGAGCAGAGCTATCAGACCCTGGCGGCCCTTGCGGGCATCGAGCTTGTGGAGGGTGACGGCCTTCCCCTGGTGGAGAGCGATGAATGACTGGCCGGCGGCCAGCCCCAGACCCTGCCCTTCGGGGAAGTGAGGTCTTGCCCTGATGATCAGACCCTCTCCGCCCTGGAGAAGCGGTCAGAACCAGTGGAACCCCGTCGCGCCCGAGGACGCAGAGACCCTTGGGGCCAACGTCCCCACCCCAAGAGTGTGGCCTTCACCTCTGGGACCCGCTTGCGACGCACCTACCGCTCAGCTGGTGCCCCATCGCCGCCGAGGGATGACCTGTCCAGCCACCCTCTCGCAGGAAGCACCTCCTTCGATGAGCCGTCGCTACCTCTTGATGACGGTCCCGCTTATACACAAGCGAGGATCGAGGGTCGGAGGGGACGGCGACTTCCCCGGCACAGACCCCCCATTATGGGCAACAACCGCGGAGAGCCCCGCGACCTTCGCCCCCGACCGCGTGTTGTCCTACCGCTGCCCATCTATCAGTCCAACCTCGCAGACCCACGGAAAAGGCTAACTGCGTGGCACTGGAAGAGAGATCTGTACTCCCTCCCCCTCGAAGTCGCCATGCAGAAGGTCCGCAGAGCTCTGCGCAAGTCCCCGGAGGCTGCCAAGGACCTGGTGGATAAAATGTCGGAGCGCGTCCGCAGCCGCGTACACCCTGGGAGCCGATCGCCAAAGGAACGCGTGAACCGCGCCAACCAGCTGGCAGAGAGGATACGCATTGCCCGCGAGCCTCAAGATCGCAAGGAAGGCCATCAGCGCATAGCATTGTGGCACCTCCTTTCACACGACGGTCGCCAGCAAGTCCCCGAATCCTCTAACACCAGCTCCCACGACCTCTACGTGGCTTGGAGAGAGCTGTCGCCTGCCGAGCAGCAAAAGGCAATCGCCACTTCGAGTCCAGACTCTTCCCCAGGTAGCAGGCTGTGGGAAAAGGAGGGCGCACGAAGAGCAGCAGCGAGGTCTTCGACATCCCTCTGCACCCTGGACACTGAAGTGGGCACGATACCGGGGACAGCGGGAGATGTGGGTTTACCTGGTGCCTGGTGCAGTCTGCACGCAGTACACCAGTACAAGATGAGGAAGCTGGGTCCCAGCCCCTTGGGAGCATCCCCTCCATCATCCTCACTGGCCGAGCCCACAGCAGAGACCACATCTTCGCACCATGATAACGCGCCGGCCACTCCGGGAGGAAACCCCGAAGGTTCATCCTACTGCTCAGAGGCGGAGGAGACCTCCGCACCCAGTTCGCTTTGCTTCACCCAGCAGATGACCACCGTCAAAACGCATGAAGCGGATGAAGCGCCACCCTGTCTCGACAGCCACCCCATCGCTGAAGACCCTGAGGTGATGGAAGAGGAGTCCTCGGTCAACTCGCTCTGCTTCACCCAGCAGATGGCAGCAGCTGGGACCCCTCAGACGAGAACTGACCACCAGAGCTCCCACCAGCTCGCCCACAACTCCCCTGCTGGCAGCCCTCAGCATGACGAGGATCCTCTCACCCATGGCAGTCTCACCAATAGTGTCGCTACCCACGTGAGCCCCACAGTAAGCGGCACTACCCATGTTAGCCCTACCACCAGTGGCACTACACATGTGAGCCCTACTACCAGTGACACCACCCATGTGAGCCCTACCACCAGCGACACCACTCATGTCAGCCCCACCTCGAGCGAATGCACCTCAGCGGGCACCCTGCTGACGGCGAGTGCAGACAACCTCGTCAGTCATCCGCCTGAAGATGTCGATTTGCTGGATGAGGAGTTCTACGCCGCGTGTAGGCAAACGCTGGAAGAATGCCGCGAGGCCTCGGACAACCTCCTCCCCAACCTCAAGTGCAAAAGCATACGCACAGATGGGGGAGTTCAGTGGAAGACCGACATCGAGGGTACCCTCGCAGCGGCACATGACGAAGAAGGACCGCTACTACTGGTATTCTACGCAACCCTCAGAGGGCACACGGTCAAGGTGTTGATTGACTCGGGGGCCTCTGACAACTTCATCTCGGAGCAGAGCGCTAAGCGATGTGGCCTCACAACACGAGCCGGTTCCGAGATGCGAGTCACCCTGGCGGATGGATCTGTGAAGATCACTGGCGCCACCGCGTACGCCAAGTTCAACACGCACACCACCACGGGCACCTATACGGAGAACGCCCTTGCCCTCCGGATCCTGCCACTGGGCATACAGGTGGATGTTATCCTCGGCGGAAGGTGGCTGCGCAGTCACTCTCCTGTCACTCTGGGCTATGAAGGGAATGGCTCCGTCTCCTTCCTCAGGAAGTCCCGCAGTGGCAAGATTGGGGACCGCGTCACCATCACAGGCTGTTCTCCTGGGAAAGCATCTGGGGACAGGTCTCCGAAGGGCACGGCCTGCGCGGGATTGGTGGATGAGGTGTTCCTGACCCCTGCCCAGCTGAAGAAGTACCTGGTGTATGCGGAGACGCAGAAGCTACGCGGCAATGACGACCCGGAGATACAGCCCGCCTGGCTCATGGTGGCCGAGAAGTCCCCCGACGATACTGCTTCTGCCTTTGCAGCCACGGCTATCGACTCTGAGAACGCCGAACCCGCTGCGGATACTGAAGATGCAGAAGTGAGCCCTGAGTGGACCCTCAAGTTTCAGGACTTCTGGGGTGAGGAGTACAAGAAGGAGATGACGACTGCCCTACCGAACATCGATGGACTCAGACATGACCCCCAAGATGAAGCCAACATTAACCTGGACCCTGAGCTGAGCAAGAAGGGACCTCCCTGCCAGCGCATCTACAAGAAGTCCGCAGAGGAACTCCGCCAACTTCGAGAACGCGTGGAGACTCTGATGTCCAAGGGCTACATCCGACCCTCTTCCAGCCCTTATGCAGCTCCCTGTTTGATGGTCCCTAAACCCGGGAACCCCAAGGAGCTGCGACTGGTGATCGATTACCGGCTCCTCAACCGCCAGACAGTTAAGGACAAGTATCCTCTCCCAGACATCCAGATGATGTTCGACGAGATGCAGGGTGCGAAGTTCTTCTCTTCGTTCGACGCGGTGGATGGCTTCTGGCAAGTACCGATGGCACCAGGAGATGTTGAGAAGACCGCCTTCACCACCCAGATGGGGTCATATGAGTGGTTGGTCATGCCGCAGGGGCTGCAGAATTCACCATCTCAGTACCAGCGACGGATGCAGCGGGCCTTGGGCCATCTCCCATTTGTCCGGATCTTCATCGACGATGTGGTCGTCTTCAGCAACACCGCTGCAGAGCACTACGAGCACGTCAAACAACTGCTCCTGACATGCAGGGAGAAGGGCGTCTTCCTCAAGAGGTCCAAGTGCCAACTGTTGAAGAAATCCTTGCGGTTCCTTGGCCACTGTATCTCCGCAGATGGCTGCAGACCCCAACACGACAAGGTGGCTGCGGTGAGGGACTGGCCCGAGCTGGAGACGGTTACCCACGTCAGGCAGTTCTTGGGCCTGGCGGGGTATTACCGCAGGTTCATCCACTGCTTCTCCGAGATCGCTCAGCCCCTCACCCGGTTGACCAAGTCGGACGTACCCTGGGAGTGGGGTCCCATGCAGCAGTGGGCCTTCGAGGAGCTGAAGAAGGCCCTCACATCAGCGCCAGTGCTCGCCTTGCCCAACATTAAGGGTGCCGCAGACGGCACAGCGCCTTTCGTGGTGCAGACGGATGCTAGCGGCATCGCTCTTGGGGGAGTACTTATGCAAGACAATGGAGATGGTCTTGGGCTGCGCGTGATAGCATACGAGAGCCGCCAGTTCTCAGCCGCCGAGCAGAATTACCACACCGGCGAGCGTGAGCTAGGTGCTCTACACCACTGTACCACCGTCACCTGGCGGCATTACCTCATCTTCACCAACTTCCGCATCCAGGGTGATCACCGCCCCCTTGAATGGCTGATGGAACCTGGCAGAGAGCTTAGCCGCAGACAGGCGCGCTGGTACATGGATCTGGTAGAGGTGGGAGTCCCGAGAATGGAGTATATCAAGGGAGCGCTGCTGCTGGTACCAGACGCCCTGTCCAGAAGACCCGACTTCAAAGACAAGGACGTTCGCGAGGGGTTGAAGGAGGCAGGAGTGATCGACCCCACCTCAGACCTGCCGAAAGACCCTCTGGCAACGCTGGAGTCTGAATGCTTCTCCAGCTCACCACCCGCAGCTCATCCCCACTGGGCTCAGACGGTTGACTGTTGGCTCTCAGCAGTGGAGACCCTCTCCGTGGCGGAACAGGCCATGGACATGGGGGAGACCATCGCTCTCGTTAATCCGAAGCTCTATAAGGGAATGAAGGAGGACCACCTCGACTTCGACATGCCTGACTGGCCTGAAGCTGATAGCGCGAAGCCGACAGAAGCTCCACACCAAACCCCTGACAGAGCTCCACCTCAGACAAGGATAACGAGGAGCATGTCACGTGCTGGAAGAGCCTCTACGACCCCAGCGCCTCCACAGTTGGCGTCACCGAAGACGCGAACGCCATCACGAGCTGACGCATCGGAGGCGCCCACTGAGAAGGTGCAGAGTTCACCACCCCCGCAGCAGGCGCCCCAGCAGTCATCTCCATCCCCGGCCCTTCACCCGCAGAAACGGCAGACTCCCCCCGAAGACTCACAGAATTGGCGTGTCCGAGCAGAGTACTCCTCGAAGTACGCCGAGAAGTTTGGACCCTTCGATGTGGACGCCTGTTGTGACTTTGGCGGCCGCAACAGACAGGCGGATAGATTCTGGACAGACTGCCTTTCAGAGAAATGGAGGGGCCTTCGGGTTTGGTGTAACCCTCCATATAACTCCAAGCACATTACGGTGGAGGCGATTTTGAACAAGTATATCGCAGAATGGAAGGCAGACCCAGAAAACACCTCAGCAGTCTTCGTTCTACCAGATCACCAGTCCAAGCTCCCCGCGTGGCGCAAACTTTTCAGAAAGGCCAATATGCAGATCGTGGAGGTTATCCCTACTCACGATGATAAGGGCGAGCCCAATCAGTTCTTCGAGAACCCAGATGGGAAGGCCTTCGACCTTCGTTGGCCTGTTCTGATAGTACACGCCCCTTCTGCCAAACCACAGCCGGCACGCGTGAGGCACCCGCGAACGGCCCCCGCTGTGATAAGGACAGGTGAGGCAGCAGCTTTCAGAGACGCAACCTCCCAGCAGTCGGACTCAAAGTTCCTGCGTGCGTTGAAAGCGGAGTACACCCGAGAGGGGACACTCCGTTCGCTGCGAGAGAAAGTGAAGGCGGCACCACACCAATGCCTACAGGACTTCAGGCTGGTGGGTGAAGTGGTTTGGAGGACCGCAGCAGGGAGATATCAGCTGGTGCTGGGGGAGGACTCTCCACTTCGAGAAGTAGTGATTCGCCATGCTCATGAGTCATTGTCCTCAGGCCATACTGGGCGCGACAAGACTCTGGAGAGGGTGCTGCGACGCTTCTATTGGCGTGGTGCCGCGGAAGATGTGGGCACCTGGGTTACATCCTGCGCAGTGTGCCAATCAGTGAGACCGCGGGGAACTTACCCGGATGGGTTGCTAAACCCTCACAGCATCCCGAACAGGCCATGGCAGGATGTCGCGGTGGACTTCGTCACCGGCCTGCCGGTATCGGAGAGGGGCAATGATGCTTTCGTGGCCTTCACCTGCAAGCTGACGAAGATGGTCCACGTTGTACCGATGAACTTTGGCGACAGCTCCGCAGCTGTGGTGGCCAGAATCTACTTTGACTCGGTGTGGCGCTTACATGGCGCGCCTATGAAGATTGTCTCTGATCGTGACCCGCGGTTTCAAGATGCTTTCTGGCAGGAACTCATGAGACTGATGGGTGTGAAAGTGGCTCGTACCACGCCGTACAACCCTCGGTCTGACGGCCAGGCAGAACACAGCAACAGAGTTATTGAGGACATGCTCAGGTCCTTTGTTGACGCCAATGTGGAGGACTGGGATCTGTTCACCACTAACGTGGAGTTCGCGATCAATGACTCCAGGAGTGAATCTACTGGCTTCACGCCGTTTGAACTGGTGTTCGGGTTCTCGCCGCTGTCGCAGTTGGATCTTTTCCTGGAGGCCGCGCAGTCCACCGCCGGACGACGAACTGGGGGAGTAGGCACCGCACACGAAGTGGCTGTGAAATTTTCGTCGCAGCTGCGGGACGCCAGGCAGCGGTTGGAGCTGGCTCAACAGCGACAGCGCGAACAGTTTGATCGCAGACACGGGCAGCGGGAGTATGCCGTTGGAGATCTGGTCTGGATAGAGGCGAAACACCTTACGGAGAAGGTGATGGATCGCTCCATCTGTAGGAAACTGACCAAGCGCTGGCATGGACCAGTTCCTGTGACCGAACGCTTCTTCAGCGATATACAGATGACCATGCCCGAGGCCGACAGAGGAGCTCCAGTAGCCTACCGCCTACGCCTCCCTCCTCACTGGCGGATTCACGACGTGTTCGCTCAACATCGCCTCAAACCGTACACCAGCGGTCAAGATGCTTTTGCCGCACGCGATCACCTAGCAGTACCTGAAGAGGTGGTAGTAGACGGTCAGAAGGAAGCACACGTTGAGCGTATCCTCGCACGTCGAGTGCGGTCTGTTCGAGGAAAGGAGGTGGAAGAGTGGAAGGTTCGCTGGACTGGCTACTCCAAAGCTCACGACCAATGGAGGACGCGTGACAAACTTGAACGCGGAAGTCCACTTCAACAACTTCGTGAATTCGAGCAAGCGAGACTGCACATGGAAGCGCAAGTCCGCGACGAAGCCACTCGGCGACGCGAGCAGCGTGGCCGCCACTCCGCTCAAGCCGGAATGACACTGGCCCACCTCATCACCAATCCCTGCGATGAACTGGACCAGCTCGAACAGATGGAAGATGATATCCCCCTGCCGTGGGAACGCCAGGAGCGCGTGGAAGATGGGTCGTTGGCACTGGTGACAGAGCTGCTGGCAATACAGGCAAAGACAACCCGCACGCCCAGGATTCTCGTACTTTTCAGCGGTACTGGCTCAGTAGAGAGGGAATTCCTAAATTGCTTCCCCTCCGCCTCAGTGGTGACCCTCGACTCCGGGCATATCTGGCAACCCACTCATGTGTGTGACATCCTGCAATGGGACTACAAGCAATACCCGCCTGGATTCTTCGATGTTATTTGGGCAAGTCCCCCCTGCAGGCAGTACAGTCAAGCGCGCACCACTGGTGGACCCCCTGACCTTCCCCAGGCTGACAAAATCGTACGACGAGCATTGCAGATCATTGACTACCTAGAGCCAAAATATTGGTTCATGGAAAACCCCAGAGGTCGCTTCCCTAACGCGCTACGGCTTCGCCCTATGATGCGCCAACTTCCCCCACCGCTGGTGTGTACCTACTGCATGTATGGTACGCAGTACATGAAACCCACCTGCATATGGACGAACTCAGCACCACCCTCGCCCCTGCTACGCTGCACTTCTTCAACACCGTGTGCGTGCAGATGGGCAACCGGTGCTCACCCAGAGACTGCTCAGCTTGGACCTCACCCGCAGCAGACTGGAGCAGGTCGATCTGCGAGTGTATACCCCGTGCCAGCACTCCTGCTACGACAACTTTTCCGACATTTACGCCTCCGCGACACTGAAGACCCGCTTTAGACTCCAAGTGGCACCCTTCTTCTTGAAAGTGGTGCCCTGGTAGCGGCAGGCGAACTATGCTCGAAGAGGAACCAGAGAACCTAAGAACTGGAAACAGCAAGGAACCAGAGAACCTAAGAACTGGAACTTAGATGGGTACCTTAGCGGAGTGATCCCAGGAGGTAGACCACTCCTAAGGGGGGGAGAGTTGTGCCCGGAGGCACAGCGTGAGCCGATATGTCTATGCGTCCGTATGTGTGTCATCGGGGGTAATCTGGGATTGGCACGATGACAGTGAGATTGGGCTTGAAATCACGATGAGAATGAATACCAGATGTCCGGGGTATGACAGTATGACACTATGACACTATGACAGTATGACAGTATGACACTATAGTAGTATGACAGTACTGTGGGGGGTGTCATCGTGGAACTCAGTCAGACCCTCGAAGAATGGTCAGATTCGCATCGGGGTTGAAAAGACAATGAAATCGAATATCAGATATTAAGGTTATGACAGTATGACAGTATGACGCTATGACAGTATGACAGTATGACAGTACAGTAGTATGACAGTACTGTGGGGCAGTCATCGTGTCAGTCTGTTGGCATAACATCTGAATCGAGAATGACGAATCGGAATTAGAAATGAGATCGGATCGAGAACTGAACGTTGAGCCGAAGTGTGACATCGGCTCTCGAGTGGTTGACCCTGCAACCTGAGTGACGAGTGAATAAGTAGAGCACTTGAGAAGTGTTTAGCCTTCAGAACTCGGAACCGAATTATCGTTTGTACCTCAATCTGGCCCTGATCCAGTATATTATAAAAATCCGAATTGTGTACCTTTGCACGTTCAATCAAAAACATATCTCCGAGCATCTGTCGTCGTGCCCCTGGCACACGCTCCGAGTCACTTTTATGGACCAGGTCCTGCCGGCATGCGACGACAATCCCTCTCTTAATTTGTGTTCGATTGAGTTTGCTCAAGGGCAAACTCACCCGGTTGAGCTTTCCGTGATCGACGATGACGACAGCTCCGACGGTTATTCTCACCACGGAGACGAGATTCCCTCGGTCCCACCGGCTACACGGTCACGTGTCGGTGTACTACAATGCCAAATACAGTGTGTTTCACTAATATTTTGTGGCATTTCAAGCTGTGTGGGTTACAGTGACCCTAACCGCCTGCAGCGACTGTAGGGTGTTACAAGGTATCAGTAACACGTATATATATCAAAATTGAGTAGTATGCATTTTTCTTTGAAGGAAAGAAGCAAAACTGCACTCAGTATGTCACTGTTTATCATGTGAACTCTGAGGTGTATGTTACACCCCTAGGTGTTACACACAATATTTTCAGGGTGTTACACGAGATGTGAAGTGTGGCATTATTTTTCTTGGGTACCTTAATAGGTATAAAATGGATTTCCGCGAAAAATTGGAGTCAAATTTTATTTTTGAAATCTTCCGCACAGCATTTTTACCCATTTTTGCCATTTTTGGCTTATATATGTATATAAGTCCCAGTGTATTGTGATGTATACACCTTTCACAGCTCTGTAAGATATCTCACTTGCACACATGAAATCGAAAATGATATTTTTCATGGTGTTTCTGTGAAGATATGTGCATGGTCATTATTTGGGGTTTTACTGATTGAAACCCATGATATATAATATTTTTCAGCATATCTTGCCTTGCGTATTTTCAGCATATCTTGCTTTAATAGTTGACCGTATCTTGCGTAATAACTTGCCTTAAACTAGTAGATAAATTACAGTATCAGATTTAATTAGTTAGGTTGAAAACTGCAAAAAAATTTAACACTGATTTTTCAATAAGCAAAAAGATACAAGTGAAGTTGAAAATAAGCATACGGATGGACCTTGTTTGGGTCATAACTTTTGATATACTTATCCAAATCACTCCCAAATTTTTTTGTGTTTATCTACATTTTAATACGGACATTTTCAGCTATTGAAAGCCCCGGAAAGATGAGTGCAAAGGTCACAACTGGAAATTGCTCTTGACACTCACGGAATCGGGGTGG